>VMDO01007726.1:0-28738 GCA_007922755.1 Pedetes capensis | reverse complement strand
GGGAGTTTTTTATCTTGATGGAGTCCATCTTAATGCATTTTTTTCTTCTATAGCTCATGCTTTTGGTGCCACACCAATGAACTCTGCTAAACCCAGGGTCATGAAGGTCAACTTCTGGGTTTTCTCATAAGAATTCTTATCACTTTAGCTCTTTACCTTTACGGTTACATTTTGAGTTAGTTAGTTTATGGCCTAAAGTAAGAGAGTCTAAATTCATTCTTTTACAAGCATGTGTCCCTCTGTCGCGGCGCCATTTGTTGAGAGGCTGCAGGATCGTCTGTTCCCTGACTGATCCGGCCCCCTGCAGAGAACAGTCATGGCAGCTTGCGGTCACTTCTGGACTCTCAGCTCCACTTCACTGACCTGCGCATCTTTCTTTGTGCCGGCGGCACACGGCTGTGATCTCTGCTGCTCTCCGGCGCGTTCTGAAATTGGGCGCTGTGAGATCTGACTTCACTCTTTCAGGACTGCTTTGGTCAGCCTGGGCCCCTCGCACGTCCATGAGAATCATGGGGTCAGCTGCTCCCCCTCCTCTTGATCAAAGTGACCCCATGGCAGGCTTTAATCCCGGGTGCCTTTCAACTCTAGGTCCTTCGCTTTGAGTCGAGGTTTGGGCCGCAGAAGTTCCTAGGAAACCTAATCAGACTCCATCACTCAGCACATTACCAGCACGCCGACTGTCAGCTACAGCAACCGCCACCCTGTGAACCAGCAACGTGTGCTGAGGCCCAGACCCAGGGCTGGGAAGACACAGACAGGAAAGATGCTGCAGGGGGCTGGAGGGAAAAGAAGGCAGTGCGCAGCTGTCTCAGGCATGGCCGCCACTTGCCTGGCCACTGCCACCAGGGACCAGGCACCGGCAGGGACACATCCTTAGCCAATCAGTGGCCGAGCCTCATTGGTCCACCTCCTCAAAATGCCACGTGGGCCCCGCTGTCCATTCAAGGCCCAGCCATTGTCACCTCTAAATGATGAACCCCCAAATATGTTACAATGAATATATCTCCCTTCACCCTGTTTGGTTCTCAAGAAGGCTGATTGCTGATGACGGGTAAGATCTCTCATAAGCGGAGGGACAACCTAAGACAGGCACAGTCGTGGAGAGGCTTCAGGTGTTACCCTAAATGCTGCACCCTCAAATATGTTACAGTGAACTCATCTCCCTTCACCCTGTTTGGCTCTCAGGAAGGCTGATTGCTGATGACAGGTACAAGCTCTCTTAAGCGGAGGGACAACCTAAGACAGGCACAGTCGTGGAGAAGCCATCAGGAGAGGCAGGGCTGCCTGGAAAGGCCAAGATGCCCACCTTACTAGTGGGAAGGGCATAAATGCCCACCTGTTCACTGTGTCCTTTGGTAAACATTACAAAGGCTTGCTGGTGCATGCAGTAAAATGAGTTTCCGAAAACACTAACTGATGTCATGATTCCCAGAAGGCCACGTATCGATTATCTCTTGTGAGTTGGAAGCAATGTCCGGAGAGTCTTCCCTGCCCTAATCTTACCTCCGATTATTAAGAGGAAGAGATTAGAGAAACAATGACCAGGTTAAAAAACTTCATACATTCTTTTTCTGTTCTGTAATTTGTTACTAAGAAATAAAGTTGAGATATGAGAAGGCGAGGAGAGAGCCTTAGCAGCTCTCAGCCAAAGCTCACGAACATTCTTGGCTGTCCATCTCTTGAATTTGTCGCGGAACCTTGCCACTACCGGCCATCACCCGTCCCTCCCCGTTGCCTGGCTCCTCCCATGATACCTGCGCTATCTCACCCCTCCTACCAGCTGTCCCTCTGCCTTGCCGGCCCCTCCTATCCCTTGTCCTTCTTCCCGTCCCACAAGAGCCCCAAATCCCTGAAGTAACCAACGCCTCCCTTAGCCTTTGGTCTGGCTGGGGCTCCTAAGACACCTCCGAGAACCACACCCTGCACGGGCTCCGAGGGATAGCGACCCCGTTACGCTCCGTGCCCTCTGCGTCACCGACGTCAACCAAACCCTGAGGGCCTGCCACCCCGTGTCCCACCTCACGGCACTCCGTTTCTGAGCCGTCCAGGGGCCGTTCTTCATCTAAGGACCCCCCAGGCCAGCACAGGGAAGACCACAGTAGGATGGCAGTGAACCGGAGCTCTGACTTTGACCATCACCCTCGGCCTGGGCCCTCCCTCCTCTGAGAATGAGGAGCTCAGTCTCAGCCTCGGTGACGGTGGGGGGGGGGGGGCAAGAATTCCATCAGAAGCCAGGCAGGTGGGAAGTCACACCTGCAGGAAGCCACACAGCCAGGGGGCGGGGCAGTGGCATTCAGCAGTCACAGCGGCACCCACGCACACGCCCCGTGAAAAGGGTGTCCCAGGGGCCGAGCTCAGGTCTCAGACGGGCGCCTTCCTGGCTGTGCAGCGGATCTCCAGGCCCCCCAGATGAGGCGCAGCTGCTGGCACCCTCCAGCGACCTACACGCCAGACATAGCGAGCAGGAGTGGAGTCTGTTGTTTGCAACTGAGCACAACTCAGGGTTCCCTGCAACCTCGGGTGAACGGCCGGGCATGGCAGCACACGGGTACAGGAAACCTCCCTGCACTGTGGGCCCCAGCGTCCAGCGGAGGCCAGGCCCCAGTGCATGGTGGGGAAGAGCAGGAGGAGCGAACGCCTCCCGTGGACGCTGCCCATGTTACGCAAAGGCGGGACAGGCGAGATGCAGATGGTGGCACTGAGCGCCTCCTTGGCCATCTGGCCAGTGAAAAGGCGGCGACTCCTCCCTGGGCCATCGCCTCCCCTTGCACCAGCAGGACAAGGCGCGTGGCCTTTGTCACGGGAGACAGTCCTAGAGAAAAGCCCCTGCGGCAGACAAGACAGGAACACGGGCAAAGACGAGCCAAAGCCCTTGACCTGGAGAGAGAGAGTTTCCAAAATAAGCCATCAGCCAAGGTGCAGAATGGCCGCCCGGAGGGCCCACTGGAGGACAGAGCGAGCCGCGTGCCAGCTGCCTGATGAGATGAAGGAGGACACGCCAATTACATTAGCCAGGATCACCCGCTCATGACCAAAATAACCGCCCGGGGCCTGAGCTCCGAGTCCACGCGAAGCCGCGCCAGGCGCCTTCTAGGCTCCCACTGATGGTGAAGGCAGTCGAGGAGCTGTGTCTCCCGGAAAGGTCACCCTCGGGCTGATCCAAGGACGCAAAGGACAAGGACGGAGATTCCCCCCCCCCCCCAGTACTGGGGGTTGAACCGAGCCTCGCACCTGCCTGCTCTGCAAGTGCTGGACCACTGAGCTGCACCCCCAGCCCATTTTTGTTTTTTACTTTTTGAGACAGGGTCTCACTAAGTTACGCAGACTGCCTTTGGTCTCGAACTTGCAATCCTCCTGCCTCCGCCTCCTGAACGGCTGGAATTACAGGCATGCGCCACCCCACCCAGCTAGGGACAGAGATTTTTATTCCAAAAAAAGTAACAATGAGGCTCTATGGCCTTGGAGACAAAGTTAGGCAGAGAGAGCACTTTCTCCGAGGAGAGACTTCATAAATGCCTCTTTGGGGCCAGGGAGGCAGAGGCGCACAGATCATAAAACAGCGAGACTCTGTAAAACACTCTCCGCGCGGATGATATATCCACACGCCACCGGGACTCCAAGGCGAGGCGTGGCTGCCGTATTTCACTCCCAGTGCAGCCTGGACTAAACGCTTTGCACGCTCAGATTATTTCAATCAACACCACACAGGTCTGTGTCCCACAACTTCAAGGCAGCCAGAGCTCAGAGGGGCCACGATGGGCCACTGGGGCACAGCTGGGGAGGGGTGCAGCTGGGAGGCTGCAAGCTGTGATTTCAGAGCCAGGGCACTTGCAGCAGGGCTTACCGTGGAGATGCAAAATAAGTGCTGTCAAGGCCCCACAACAAACTGCTCCTGGGGCCTCCAGACCAGAGCACTGCCTTCAGCTCCCAGGGGCAATGACCTGGAACTGCAGGGCCCCCTCCTGTGGCTGGGCCACCTTTCCAGATCTCTGCCCTGCAGGGCTTCAACCCAAGCCTGAGCCCACTCCAGTTCAAGCCCGTTTTTTTGTGGTATAAACGTGATAATTCTTCGGTATAGGTTAAAATCCCATCTGTAGATAGCAGGGCCTCAAACTGACCTGAACCTGAACCTTGAACCCTTTCCAGTCCAACTATTTTTAAAAAATTTTCTGCCCCTGAACCTGAACCCAGGGCAAATTGGGTCTGAGTTCAGTCTTTTTGCCTTTTCTCTTCTCTCCTCTCCTCTTCTTTATTTTCTTTCTTTCTTTCTTTTCTTTCTCTCTTTTTCGTTCATGAATTTGAGGCCCTGCCGTCCATGACTGGAAATCTGTTTAATGAGGCGCGTCTTCTGGCCACGGATGGGAACCTATCCAGAGGACGGAATCGTTACACAGATGAAAAATAATGGCAGTGACCAGGGGGTCTCCAGTAGGAGACTCAACTCGCAGCTAGATCACACAGCAGCATGGGGAACCAGGCTGCTGCAGGCAACACATCCGAGATGGGCTCCGTGTGACCCCGCAAGAAACATGGCACCCGATACATTCAGGAAACAGAGGAGGGGACGCAGGCCCCCAACATGGTCATCACAGTGAGCCACACAGAGACGGTCCGAGGTGTGGGCGGCTCGGGAGCCAGGCAGAGATGCTGAGGTGCCTGGGGCTGGCAGAGGCCTGGGCAAGACCCATTTACTCCCTTCCCACAAGACAGGGGAGGAAGTCATTTGGGGACCCCCAGAGGACAGCACAGGGGCAGCTGGGACCAGCGACAGAGGGACAGCAGGGAGGGGCTGGAGGGCTCAGAAGCAGCCTCTGTCCACCCTGCTCAGTCACCTCCCGTGGGTGACTCCACCAGGAACTGGTCAGCATGGGGGCGGGTCAGGGCGCAGGACAGGCACAGTGGCGAACAGTAGGTCCGGATGGACAGATGGACACAACACCCCAGACACGCTCCACCCCCCGCGGAGCATCAAATGCACAGTCACTGGCGTGCACACACACTGTCACTTGCTCACTGCTGTCACTCACACACTCACAGGCATTTTCCTCTGGTGACTTTGGGTCACACTCACCTTGAAGAGTCTATGACAATGTAGGACACAAGGTGTCCTTAAGCAGGCAAGATGCACAAACTACAAAATCTAACTGACAATAAAAGCCTGATGTCTAAGCCGGGCACAGTGGCGCACGCCTGTGACCCCAGTGGCTCAGGAGGCGGAGGCGGGAGGATCACAAGTTCGAGACCAGAGGCAGTCTGCGTAACTTAACAAGACCCTGTCTCAAAAAAAAAAAAAAAAAAAAAGTAAAAAATGGGCTGGGGGTGCATTTCAGTGGTCCAGCACTTGCAGAGCATGAAAGCATGAGGTCCTGGGTTCAACCCCCAGTATTGGGAAAAAAAAAAAAGGAAAAAAAGAAAAAAAAAGCCTGATGTATTTGCACACTGAGAAAAGCCCAGGATGCTCTACCCAACCATGGATGACTCAAGATAATTTTCATTTTCTTCTTAGTGTCTTTTAAAAATTTTTCCACCTAGACAGAGTAAGCATGACTTGGTCTTTTTGTTAGGAGATATATATATATATATACACACACACATATACACATATATATACACACATATATATACATGTATTTATATTTATATTTAATATATATTAAATATATATTAAAGATATTATTAAACATATATTTTATATATACATATCTATAAAACATATATATACACACACACACATACATATATATACATATATATATATTATATACATATATGCCTGCAGCTGTAGCCCTGTGGCATCCGATCCCGTCAGATCTCGGAAGCTAAGCAGGGTTGGACCTGGTTAGGACTTGGATGGGAGACCACCTGGGAACACCAGGTGCTATAAGCTTGGGAGAAGGACCCGGCAAGCCACTCCCAAAAATCAGTCTGCCATTGAAAACCCTATGCACAGCAGAGAAGCACTGACAATAGTGTTTCCCCTGTTGTACAGAGGGTTGCTATGAGTCAGATAGCAACTCGACGGCACCTAACAACAACAACATGTATATATATATATATATATATTTTTTTTTTTTTTTTTTTTTTTTTTTTTTTGAGCTGGAGTTGGCACCCAAGGCCATTGTAGGCACTCGCCCTCCCACGGAGCCTCACCCTCACCCCCAGCCTGGGCGTTCCTGTTAACTTCACTAAGCAGTGCGACCACCACCACAAATCCGTTTGGAAACATTCTCTTCCTCCAAAAGGAGCCTTCGTGCCTGTTGCCCTCACCCATCCCTGTCCCCTGGCAACTACTCCTGTCCTCCTTTCTCCACGTGTTAGCCTCTTCTGAAGTCTCCTCCGTAGCTGGGTGCAGAGGTGCACGCCTGTGATCCCAGCGACTGGGGAGGCAGAAGCAAGAGGATTCCAAGTTTGAGGCCAGAGGCAGCCTCCTTACACATGGTGAGAACTTGGCTCAAGGTCAAAAATTTAAAAATGGGCTGGTGGTGCAGCTCAGTGGCAGAGCACTTGCAAAGTATGTGTGAGGCCCTGGGTTCAACCTCCCAGCACCACAAAACAAACAAACAAACAAATAAACAACAACAAAGAACTCTCACATGAAACAGTCTGGAGTTGGTTTCTCTCTGCACTGCTTTGAGTTCATGAGAGACCCAGCCTACCAGCGGCACTCCAGCCTATGGATGCACGTATGACATTTGTCCTCTGTTTGCTGTCTTCCAGAACGCTTCCACCCCTAAGCTACAAGAAGGACCCACTCTCCTCGGAGAAGGAGAAAACCAGGGCACCTTCAGCTCATTCAAGAAGCCGTCCACGTGACGGACTCCCCACTTCCTCACTGGATCCGTTCCCACCCCTCTCCCGGGGCTTACGCCTGATCATATTCGTGACTTACAGTTTGCCTTGGAGTGAGCTCAGCCCTTTCATTTACTCTGAAAAGAAAATCCCTGTTTGTTTATATTCACACTGTTAATGTAAAAATACTACCACTTGTCCAAAAGAGAAAGGAACTCTAAAAATAAACACCTGGAGTACAAAGCAACATTGTCACATTCTGCCTGCAGACTCTGCTGCTGCTTCACCCTGAGCCAATGGCTGGAGACACCGAGATGCTGGACTGGAACGGAGCTGAGCTGTCCGCCCCACAGATGGAGGAGGGTTGGCCAGGGCTGAGTCGAGATAACCTCTGACCCAGGGCTGGACGCCTCCAGAGCAGCCCGCAGTGGCTGGCCACGTGACGTGAGAGCGCGTCCCCGGCTTTCCAGGCCACCCTGCAGCTCCACCGTCCCAGGGTTCCAGGAAGCCCAGGACTGTGGTGAGGCCGTGAGGGAGACCCTGGCAGAGTGGCCCCAGGACCTTGATCAATGCCCCGCATAGGCACAGCACAAGCCCAGAACAGGCCTTCTGGAGGGGCCAGGGAACAGCTGGGCCCTACTCTGACTTTGGAGTCCTCACAGGCTGGGAGCGTTTATCAATCCCATTGTCACCCCCAGGTGTGGCTCAGTGCCAGGTACACGGCAGGTCCCCAGGAGACATGGAGAGAAAGGCTCAGAGACACAGGAATGAGTGCCCCTGCCGGTGAGGGGGAGAGACCCCAACAACTGCACAGAGAGGATGCAAACGGCAGGAGAAGGGGCAGCCTCCACAGGGCAGGCGGGAGGGAAGTCCCTGGGCGTAGACAAACCCAGTCCGCCTGGGCAAGCATGGAGACTTCTGCATCTGGGGAGGGTAGAAGGAAAAGTCGAAAAGAAAAACGGCACAGCAGGTGGAAGAGGAGGCTCCATTGTCTGGGTGCTCCTGCTCTGAAGAGGCAGAGGGGGTTGGTGGGGGGCAAGCCGGGCCCATGAGGGTTCTTCCAGGGAAGCCTCTGGAATCTACCCTGAAGGATGTGCAAAGGCCCTGGGGGCAGCAGGGAGCCATGACGGCTCTTGAGCTACAGTGACTGAACTCAGGCAGGAATTCCCGGGGGCAATTGAGCACAGGAAACCGGAGGCAGAGCTCGCACCACCGTGACCTCTGACCTCACCCCAGCCCTCCAGAGCCACCCGCAAGGCCTCCTTTCTCCATGCCTACTGCATGCCATGGTTCCAGCCAGCTGCCACTGACAGCACCTCTCCACGGCGACAGCCTTCCGGCAGGCCAGGCAGCTCCCTGGGGCCCTTCTAGAGTTTGTACAGCATCAGCAAAGCCCCTCTAAACTGTCACTCCCATGCTTCTGCACAACCCCCCAAAGCTCTGTGGGTACCAAGGGGTCACGCACAGCCCCTCAGCCCTGGCTTGGGGCCCCCAGCATCCAGCCAGCCCCCAGGCTGCCTTCGCCTCCTGCCAAACACCGTCCGCCCCCACCTCAATGCACCTGGAGATTATAGATTAATATAGATTATAGATTAATATAGATTATAGATTAATATGGGCCAGATCGCCACGGCGCTTCTCATCCTCCAACTTCAAGCCACGGCCACCTCACCCCCTATCCCCCACACACCCGTCCTAGCATCCCTGTGCTGCTGGGACATCCGCTTGGCCACCTGCACATCCCTGCCTTCCCCAGGAGGCCGAGGCTCCCCCCAGGCAGGGTCAGCCCCAGGCCACCTCCCTCTTCAGCGGCCTTCAATCTGAGCCACTCTTTCCCAAAGAAATGACACAGGCCTTCATGATGCCTACGTCCTGGTTTACCGGCAGGAGGAATGGGAAAGCTTGCAATTCCTTTTGCTCATGAACACGCCGCTGCAGGGCCTATTTGTCCAGGGCTGGAGATGGCCCAGGAGTTGCTCACAGTGATACGCTCTCCCCACAGGCCCCCAGAGACCCCACACACACTGGAAAAATAACTTCTGGAACCCCGGTGGCCCCACGTCGGGATGAGCAGCCCCACCGACAGGAAGAGCCATTAAGCAGACGCCAAACCAAAGGCTGCATTAAAATTCATTGCGACTTCGCCAAGTGGCTGCCCTTCATCCCGGGGGATCAGAGGAGAATGTGAAAAATAGACTCATTAAAGCATTAAATAATTCAGCAACCAGCGGGCCCGACCAAGTGCCCGGTGGCTTTCCACCTGCAGGGGCAGCGGCGCAACACTTGCCCAATGATGGCCACTCTGCAGAACAGTGCAGGGATGGTACAGGCAGGCTTCCCGGCCACGCGATGGGGAGGCAGCGCGCTGAACAAGCAGGCGGCGGTCGCTGTCACATGTGATCGTTGCTGTTCGCGGCAATGCCCCAGATGCGCACTAGCTTGTTTCGGTCACACCAATGCTGTCCATACTCCAGGACCGGATGCCAGGGCGGCGCCTGGCTGCCTCCTCTCTTCCACCAAGCTCAGCCGTGGCAAGTCCACGTCGGAAATCTGAGCGGTGGCCAAGTCATCTGCAGGGCAGAGAATGGGGGAGCAGGCGGCCACGTGGCTCAGGTTCCCCCAGCCCTGCCTCACACACTTCGGTAGGGACGCTGTTTCTAAGCTGAAAATGAGTCTTCAAGGCTCCGGGGTGCCCAAGGCCCTGTGGCTGCTGGGGAGCCAGTCACAGAAATGAGAAAAGCCAGCTGGTGGGATAGCGCCACTCAGCTCCCAGTGAACTCTGGATCATCCCAAATGTCCAGCTTGGGAAGCACTGCAGTGGACAGAGGTGACCCGAGACCAACCCTGCCAGCGAGAGACCCTGGCCTGGGAAGGACGGCAGAGCCCACGCGCTTGGCCCTGACTTCTCTTCACCTCATTCCTGCCGCTCGCCCCCCACATGCTACGAACCCCCTGGGGACCCCTCCCACGCTGTGGTCCACATCTGTTTGTGGGTCTGGACTGAAGTCCCTTGGAAGCAACGCTTGTGGCCGGGCACTGTGGCTCAAGCCTGTGATCCCAGTGACTGGGCAGGAGGGTTGCAACTCGGAGGCCAGAGGCAGCCGGTGTAGCTCAGCGAGGCCCTGACTCGAAATAAGCAATAAGAAATGGGTGGGGTGCAGCCCAGTGGCAGAGCACCTGCTTAACGAGGGAGGGATCCTGGGTTCAACACCCTGTTGTTGTTGTTGGTACCCGACTCATAGCGACCCTGCGTAAAACAGGCAAAACACTACTGTCAGTGCTTCTCTGCTGTTCATAGGGTTTTCAATGGGGGATTGATTTTTGGGAGTGGGTTTTCGGGTCCTTCTCCCAAGTCTACAGCACGTGGTGTTCCCAGGCGGTCTCCCATCCAAGGACTAAGCAGGCCACTTAGCTCCTGAGATCTGAGGGGACCGGACACCACAGGGCTATGGCTGTAGGCATCCAACACACTAGTACTGCCAAAAAAAATAGCAAGACATCTGGGTGCCCGTGGAGGGTGGCTGAGGGCTTGCTGCAGGAAGTTCCTCATGGTCACCGAGCCTTTTCCTGGCTGGAAGCGAGGCCTGGCCTCACAGCCACTGCCGGCTCAGTGGTCTATGTGTGACCTCGAGAGCAGGTCCCCACACACCACCCACTGAGACACCATGAGTGGGGGCAGTTGACGGTCCTGGGGCTCACAATGGGCGACGCCTGCTTGGATGCCGACGTCCCGGGCCGCTTGGCCAAAGCAACCTCATTCACAGTCCAGCCAGGCTCCCCGCCCAGGGCCCCTGCCGCCTCCGCAGCACACGGCTGGGTTTGCTGCCAAACTCCTGCTTCTATTAATAGCACCCAGCTCTGGGGACGCGCCACGGGCGCCGATGCCACGGCTTTCCAAGCTGCTCACTCCACCCCCGGTCATGGAAAGGACGCTGCAGAGAGGGGCTATGGGGGCAGTGGGCGGGGGGCCAGGACAGGCAACAGCTCAAACCGCCCCCAGCTCCAGCTCCTGCATGGGCAGCCAGGAAGGCCTGGAGCAAAGGTGCCAGGGAAGCTGGGACAGGAAGTGGGGGGGGCACCTCTGCCCCGGGGCCACCACCCCAGGCCCCTGCTCACAGCGAGGTCACGTCAGGGCCCTTCCTAAGAGTGGACACCAGGCCCCAGCCTGGCCTGTGTCCAGCTATCCCCCTGGCCCCTGCTCCTCCGGCTCCACCAGAAGGGTGACATCGTCTGTCCCCCCAACAGGCCCAAGACCCCCCTGGGAGGAGCTGGGGAAGGGCAGGTTCGGATGGAGACCCCAAACAGGGCTCTGTGCCCCTGCCACCAGATGGGGGCCACCAGGAAGCAGCTCTGTGCCAGGCCACGCAGGAGGCTTGCCCCGTGGATTCTCACCCCTGACTCTGCCCATGGAACCCTCCGGCTGTCTCTGAGCCCCCGGGGCTGCCAGGAACAGGTGCCCAGCGCCGTCCATCTCAGAGCAGCACGCAGCTCAGTGGCTGCAGCTCCAGAGGGGCCGGGCGCCTCCACACGGCGCTGCTTCCCGCAGCATCTGCCATGGCACCTGGAGGCTCCCCTGCAATTACTGAGCTGCAAAATGAGCTCGGCGCCCGGGGCGGCCGGACTCACAAGGGACCCTGGGGCCAGGCAGCTGCCTGATGGAGGAGTGCAGTGTGGTCTGGAAAAGAGCAAGGGGGAGACCATCCTCCAAGACAGGAGCCCCGGAGCAGAGGCCAGGAGGGAGGAGGCCGCCAGGCCCTGGGCCCGCAGCCTCCAGAGAAGCATCGTTATGTCACAGTTAAAGCCACACTTTGTGAATTGACCCCTTAATCATCTTTCCGCGCCAGCTGGGCAGGACTAAGCACATTCACAGTGCTGGGAGACCATCATGCCGCCCCTCTCCAGAGCTCTTCCAGGTCCCAAACTCTAACTCCATCCCCATTAGACACAGCCACCATCATGGTACCCTCTGTCTCTATGATTCTGACTCCTCAGGTAAGTGACATCATATAGTATTTGTCCTTTTGAACTTGGCTTAACCTGTATCCTCAAGGTCCATCTGTGTGGAATTGCCCTCTTTTTTGAAGGCTGAGTAATATTCCACTGTACGGATAGACCACATTTTCCTTACCCATCTGTCTGTCACGGTCACCGGGCTGCTTCTGCCTTTTGGCTATTGTGAATTACACTGCCGTGAGCACGTGTGTGCAAACACCTGCCCTAGTCCCTGACGTCGACTCTCTGAGAGCACGCCCAGAAGCGGGATGTCTGGATCAGACGGCACGCCCATGTTCAATATCTTGAGGACCCACCACGCCATTTTCCACCGTGGCCGTACCACGGCCTCCTTGATGTTCCCACCAGCACGGCCCACACCTCCACTGTCTCCACAGCCTCACCAGCCAGAGGAGGGTTCCCTGGGGCTGACCCTGGGGCCATTCAAATGCATACCAAGGTCAAACAGCTTGGGCCATCAGAGGGCACATCTGTCCCCTGCCCAGCCTGCTGATTTGCCCGTGAGCTCAGGGACAGACAGGGACAGCGCAGGTGGAGTTGTCACAGGCCCTCTGCTGTCTTTGGAGCGGCCTGGAGCCTCTATTCATAGGGCAGCCCGGAGCTGGGCCAATACGCTACAGGCCTGCAGACAGGAAGCTCCAAAAGGGAGAGGCAAACGCTGGTGATCTTATTCACACACAGGACCGTGCACATTTACGGGGTACGGTGTGACCGATTCCACACACGCCGACAGCGCGTGACGAGCCAGTCAACACGGCGAGCGTCCCCCTCCTCACAAACACCGATCATCCACTGCGGTGGGAATTTTGGATTCGTCTGCGATGGTCCTTTATAAAATATACAGTGACTCGCGGTAACCTGGTCACCATCCCGTGCTGCAGCCCAGAGCTGTCTCCGCCCTCCTGGCTGGATTCTGGTGCCCGCTAGGCATCTTCTCTCTGCCCCTACTTCCCCACCTCCAGCGATCTCTCTCCTCCTACGCAATCAATGTCTGCAGCGTCCACCTGCGAGTGAGGACACCCAGTCCTCGTCTTCTGTGTCTGGCTTATTGCACCTGACACAGCGTCCTCCGGTTCCGTCCATGTCGCCGGTGTGCAGAAACCTTGACAGCCACCACCCTGCTCTGACACCCAACGCAGGTTCTGTATCTTACCTAAGTATCGATCACAATGGATCGGAAACCACAGAAGGGGTCTCTTACCAGGGCTAAGAACTCATACTCCCAAAACGCCCTGGCACGGAGCTGTGGGGAAGGCTGGAGGGAGGGGTCCCCCGCACCCCCCTGTGCCTTCCCACAGCTGGCTCGCCGCGCTGTGTGAACGGCTGATTCCCCAGAGCATCATCTCTGAGTGGGGAAACTGAGGCAGTGGCCTGTGCCACTGCTTTCTCTGGCTAGGAACCACACGGCAAGAGGGGAGTCAGAGCGTGAAAGCTAGGGTTTCGGGGGACCCTAAAGGGGCAGTTCTCCGCAGAGAGGGAGACCCTCCAGGTGGTGGGCAGGGAGCCCCCCGTCTCTGCCTGCCCGTCTCCGGGGACAGGGCGCTCACAAGCCCCAGGGAGCAGCCTCCTCCAGCCCTGGGAGGCGACGGCTCTTTTCTGCTCAGCGAGGAGGGACAGCTGTGGTAGAATTCCTCGAAGCTGACACCTCTCCCTTGTCAGACAAGAGCTGGAAATGGACAGAGAGGGGGCAGGCCCCACCGTCCCCACTGAAGGTCGAGGAAACTGGCCTGGGCCCCCGGGTTTCCATCTACCAGGGACGCCGTGGGCAGGCTCAGAAACCAGAGGAGGCCGGGATGAAGGCATCAGCTGGAAGGGGAGAGCTTATTAATTTGCGGGCCCCGTTCCAGACCGTACACCTGGCCCATTTCTGCATCTTCCGAGCTGACAGACACAGGCAGAAGGAGAGAAGAAAGGGGGACATCTTGTGCCCTAGAAATCCACGGCCCGGAGCCGCCTCCTAAGGCGGTGGTGATTTAGAATCATGGGACATTAATTAGCTCTGGAAGGGAAGTAAAGGTCAGCGCAATGCGGTTAGTCAGAGCTGGGCTCCGGGGCCAGATGGCTGGGGCCGAGCCAGCCACGTCCACAGGCCCGCTGGGCAACCTTGAGCAAGCTCCTTAACCTCTCTGAACCTCTAGCGCCTTATTGGATAAATGGAGATCAGAAGCTTCCCGGGGCTGTCAGGAGGCGTAAGCGGGCGAAGGCAGGAAGGCCCGACACAGAGCGAGAGCCACGCCAGGGCCTCGGGACTGATATTGCCCCCTCCCCACCTGGCCTCGGAGTCCCTTCTGCAGGGCAGCACAGCCCACCCAGAGGGAGGGAGAGGCCAGAAGGCCTGCCGAGACGTCACACCCAGTCACCACGCCCACCGGGGGCAGCACAAGGCCTGGGGTCAATGTGTGGACCAGGGGTCTTATGGTCCTGCGCCACGGCCCAGCCAAAGCAAGGCCTGCCCGCTCTCTGGGGGCCACGCAGTAAGCCTCCAGCGCCCATGTAGCCACAGTGCCCTTGCTTCACACTCGACGGAAGAGCCCTACATTCGCCCACCTCCAACACCAGACCAGGCCGACACCAGGTTCTACTCCTGCTGTGCCGGCCAGAGTGCGTTCGGGGTTTGGTTCACGCTCAGAAGCCCGTGACTACCTCAGGCCACTGTCCGCCGAGGACAAGAACACGGCTGGCCACCGGGGTGCTTCCAGCGACCCTCCTTGGTGGCAGCTTGGTCACCCCCACACCTCCGCCAGGTGCACTCAGGTGCAAGGAGGCCAGCAACCCCCGGGCAGGTATGGGGCCACGCTGGCTCACGGGCCACGTGCCCCACGGGGGACGGCATCTCTACTAATGGTTCCCTTGGCCACACAAGGCACACGTCGGGCAGGAAGCCCGGCATGGTGGGCCAGTGGGTACCAACCGCCCCTCTCACACAGGGGCGAGGCACCAACCAGGGGACATTCTGCTATCAGAAACTCTGCCCAGTCACAAATGATGCCAGCCTGCCAATGGCGCCCAGGGCAACAGAGCTGCGGAGACACCCACGGTCAAGTTCTCCTGCAGGACGCTGACCTCCACAGTCCACGCTTTGGTCAACACCTTCACAGAGAAGTGAACGCAGCTTAGCTGGGCACTGTGGTGCACGCCTGCCACCCCAGCAACTCAGGGGGCAGAGGGAAGAGGACCACAAGTTTGAGGCCAGAGGCAACTTGTGCAATTCAGCGAGACCCTAACTCAAAATAAAAAGTAAAACTGGGCTGGGGAGCGGCTCAGGGGTAAAGCTCTTGCCAAGTATGTGCGACGGCCTGGGTTCAACCCCCAAATTACCACACACACATAAAAAAAAGTGAAGGCATCTAATGACCACAGAGTTGACACTATCTAAGAGGCATTTGGGAAAAGGACCCAGGAACCCACTCCCCAAAATCAATCCCCCATTGAAAACCCTATGAACAGCAGACAAGCACTGACAACAGTGTTTTGCCTATTGTACTCAGGATCGCTGTGAGTCAGATACCGACTTGATGGCACCTAACAACAACAACAATAACAAGAGACATTAAGCCTGCGGCCGCACCACTATAAACTCCGAGCCCATCAGATCTCGGAAGCTAAGTAGGGTCAGGCCTGGTTAGTACTTGGATGGGAGACTGCATGGGAACACCAGGTGCTGTAGGCTTGGGAGAAGGATCTGGCCACCCACTCCCAAAAATCAATCTGCCATTGAAAACTCTATGAACAGCAGAGAAGCACTGACAATAGTGTTTCACTTGTTGTATGTAGGGTCGCTATGAGTCGGATATCAACTCGATGGCACATAACAACAACAAGTCTCCCTACGCCTGCAGCCGTAGCCCTGTGGCATCTGATCCCATCAGATCTTGGAAGCTAAGCAGGGTTGGGCCTGGTTAGTACTTGGATGGGAGACCGCCTGGGAACACCAGGTGCTGTAGCCTTGGGAAAAGGACCCGGCAACCCACTCCCAAAAATCAATCTGCCACTGAAAACCCAAGAACAGCAGAAAAGCAGTAACAATACCATTTGGCCTGTTGTACACAGGGTCACTATGAATTGGACACCTACTTGATGGTACCTAACAACAACAAAGAGGCATTAAAGTCCCTTTTATTCCTTAACCAAGTGGATCTTCCTCTGGCCAATGGTGCCTTTAGCTCCTTGGGATGTTGTGTAACTTTATACCCAATGACATTAAGTGTTTGTTGAATTCCCCAAAGACAGAACAGTATCCTTACTGGTGGCATCTCACTCTCCAATAGTGACAGGAAAAGTCACAGCTAGATGCGATTATAGTTGATCCACGTCTGCTCCGGAGCCACTGTCCTCTCCTTGGACCGCATGAGCAGTGTTAAAATGAAAGTTCCTCCTATAAACAGCACCCAACGTGCCTATATTCACTTGGCAGCTGGTGAATGCCAGGTGCACTTGCAGTCACTCATTCAACCAATATTTATTACGCCCTTAACATGTGTTAGACACAGACTGGGAGAAACAAAGACGACAAACAGGCTCTTGTCAAGGGACTGAAGCCTAGGTGAGGATTCAAAAACACAAAAACAGATGTTAAGAATGCTGACCAAGTTACATCCGTGGGATGATGGAAGCAAGAGAAATTAACTCTGCCTGGTGGATGAGCCATTTAGGTTGGGTTTTGAAGAATGAAGAGGAGTTCTCTGTGTGAAAGGGCAATATAATCAGAGGGAACAGCATATGCAAAGGAGTGCAGGCAAAAAAGAAAATCAAAAGGCCAGGCACAGTGGTGCATGCCTGTAATCCCAGTGCCTCAGGTGGCAGAGGCAGGAGGATCACAAGTTCAAGATCAGAGGCAGTCTGTGTAACTTAGCGAGACTCTGTCTCAAAAAGTAAAAAATGGGCTGAGGGTGCAGCTCAGTGGTCCAGCACTTGCAAAGCATGCAGGCACAAGGCCCTGGGTTCAACCCCCAGTACTGGAAAAAAAAAAAAAAAAGAAGAAGAGAAAATCAAAAGGAAGAAAATGTTTATGGCATAGGTTGCAAGTAGTTAGAAAGAGGAGTTGATGCATTATTTTATCAAATTTTAATTTAGAGAGGCAATACAGCTTAGGAAGTAAGAACACAGATTCTGAAACCAGTCTGCCCGGGTTTGAATCCCCAGTCTACCATTTAGTTCTTGTGTGACCCTGAGTTAGTTACTTCATCTCTGCGCCTCAATTTGCTCAAGTGTAAACTGATAATCATCGTGCCTAGCTCCACCCACCGGTCGCTCAGTCAGCAAGTAATCAGTCAGCGATTATTCTAGGCATTGGGGGCACAGCAGGGAACAAAGGAAATCCTTGCCTCCTGCACTCCATGGTCTATGGGGGAGCCTGGAGGGGCGAGAGGAAAGCAGTATAATGTGGTGTCAGTGGAGTGATGATGGCAGGTCAGGGCCTGGGCTGTCCCCCGAGTCAAGTAGGAGCCACGGGAGGGGCTGAGCCAGGGAGGGGCTGCTGTGTGCACAGAGCAGGGGCCCAGCAAGGGGACAGATCACTGTAGGGAGTGACAGACGCGGACATGACAGGTGCAGGGGCCACAGATCTGCTGCCGCCCAGGGGAGGCACAGGAGCCTGCGCCACTGGCGCTCAGGGGAATAAGGGTCCCCGCTACAGGAAGAGCCTGGGATGGGGAGGCGCAGGAAGAGGAAGACGGTCCTCCCAGGGCCCGCCCTGTGCCAGCGCCCAGCCAGGCGAGGGGCTGACGGTTCTGAGGACTCCTTCCAGGGGCCGAGGGCAGGTTGCTGAGCAGGCTGTGAGGGGTTCCCAGCGGGTCTACAGGCTGAAGGGCAAGATGGGGACTGGTGGACAGCGTGTCACAGGAGACATCCTCAGGTTAGGGCCGGAGCCAGAGGAGGCGGGTGGATGCCCAGGCCTGTGCCAGCTCCCCGATTGGGCATTCCCGTGGCCCTGGAGCCTGAAGCCAGCCCCCTGCAGCCTGGCATCCATTTTCCCAACCAGAGTGCAGCTGTCGTCACTGGGGCAGAAAAACCAACCTGGACCAATTATGGAGGAAAAGCGTCATTGGAAGCTCACAGTTAGAGGATCAGCCCATGATGGCGGCCGATGACCTCACGAAATCACAGGGCAGGAGGCAGAGACTGACCAGGCCATGGGTCCTGGTTGAAAACCAAGAAAGGCCCAGCCCCCAGAGACTCACCTCCGCAAAGACAGATCCCGCCTCCCCAAGTTCCCACAGCCTCCACAAAGAGCGCCACCAGCTGGGAACTCAGTGTCATAGCGCAGGACCTTTGGGGGACATTCTATATTCAAACTGTCAGTGGGACAAAGGGCAGGCGATGGTCCGCAGCTCGTGACCCGCACTCTGATGCAGCCCTCTGGCTCCCCTTGCCCTTCATGCTCTGCTCATTCTCAGGAGCCACGTGGCCACGCCGGCGCCTGCCTCCTGTCAACGGCTCCTAAGTGAACTGAGAAGTCTGGCTCCTCACCTCGCGCAGGCGGAGAGGGTGCCCGGTACCGTCGCCTGGGACCAGCTGAGGTGCTGATGACGTGCAAAAAAGTTCAGAGCTGCTTTTTCTTTACGAGGCTCACGGGAACGCTCTGTGCTGAGAAGACACCAGACACGTCAAGTTCACTGAACTCCCCATGTGACAATCAGCAGCGAAGGAGGGATCTGCAGGGGCTGTGACAGTTGGAACCACATCGTGGTCCTTTGGCCAGGCCACCAGTCGGCTTCCCTGTGGCCAGCCCCCTGCCTTTCCAAGTACCTGCTTCAAACCCAATTGACTGTGTGCATATAACATAGACATACCATGTCAAAGGACGCATATGCAGGGTAACAGGGATAACAAGGAGCAGGTCCGCGTTTCTTCTTACACGGTTATCTTTTCTGTTTTTGTTTCTGTGGCAAGAACGGTTAAAACCTACTCATCCAGCGTGAATCCCAAACACAGAACAATTTCGTTAACTACGGTCCTCACGTTGACCAAACCTGAGGCACAGGCTGTTGTTAGGTGCCATCGAGTCACGTCCGACTCACGTCCGACGCAAAGAGACCCTGTGTACGACCCTGTGTACACTCCCTAAGGCTGCACCATGCCCTGCACTATGTCAGCGCTGCTCTGCTATTCATAAGGTTTTCAATGGCCAGTTGTTTCAGGATTGGACTCCTATTTTTGCAGTTCTGAGGTGTGGCAGAGTACAGAACGGAGTATTAGACAGCCCTAGAAATAACAAGGGAGAAGGACCTGGCAATCCACTCCCAAGGCAATCCCGAAACAGCCATTGAAAACCCTATGAGGGTGGCTATGAGTCGGATACCTACTTGGCGGCACCTAACAACAACAACAACAAAAATAACAAGATCTTGCCCTTTGTCATGACAGGGATGAGCCCAGAGGACATTATGCTAAGCAATATAAGTCGTGCCCGGAAAGACAAATGCTTCACAACCTCACTTACACATCTGATCAGAAAACGTCACATATGCAGAGATAGATGGGCTAGGATCTAGCTCAGTTGGTAGAGCGCCGCTCTGCAATCTCTGAGGTCCCGAGTTCGATTCCCAGCACCACAAAAACGGGAGAAGGACGTGGCAACTCACTCCCCAGGCAATCCCAAAACAGTCAGCTATTGAAAATCCTATAAGGGTCGCTATGACTCAACGGCAGCTAACAGCAGCAACAACAACAATGCAGAGATAGAGAAGGAAACCTCAGTGTCCCGGGTGGCGCTGGGGATGTGGAGAGGCGGAAGTCAGACGATGCAAAGCAGCGGCAGGCAGCATAAGTCAACGCACTGATGCAGAGGGCTCTGGCGAGAACAGCCTGCACAGCCCCGGCCCAGTGCGCAAGCTTAGGCAAATCCTTCACGGTCGGAGCCTCCCTTTCCCAGCAGGAAACCTGAAGGGCAGTGGCCTCCCAGGCACGTTATGCACAAAATGCTCGGAGACCGGAAGACATTAAAAAAATTACTTTATGACCTTACACTGAAATATTATTTGCAAAGGTGAAAAAAAAATCCAAAATCTCAGTGTGGCTTCCAAAGCTCCTAATTTTTCTTTTTTTTTTTAAATTGAAACCTTTGAAAACCTCCCCCCCCCCCACAAGGCCTCCAAAGCACTATGGGACCTGGCCCTGCTCATCTCTCCCTCCTCAGCCCCTTCCCCTCACCCCTGCCTTCTGCTCCAGGCTGGATGACCTCTTCGTTTTCCAAATAGGGAAACCTATGCTCCCCACAGGGCCTTTGCACCTGCTATTCCTATTGCTTAGAACAGTGTTCCCTCCACTAAGTGGGAACAGTGTTCTAAGCAACAGGAATAGGTGACAGCTCCTAAGTACTAACAGCAGCTTCCCGCTGCTTCTTCAGGGTCCCATGTGAGACGCTCAGGCTCTGCTTAGCCCCTCTCCTGGCAGCTCATTCTGGCCTTTAGGTCGGCCTTGGGTGGGTCTGAACGGTCCCTGAGAGTGCCTGTCTGTGCCTCCACCACTGGAGCCCAGCATGGTGCCCGGCACACAGACCTTGGAACGAGTACATGAGTCTGTAACGCCAGTTGGCCCCCCTGAGGTACACGCACCTTCAGACACGCACCCCCTTAAAATGTGTCCAATTCAGGACTTCCTGGCACCGGTCCCACCTGTGCCCTAACAGCCCCTGGCTAAATTGCCTGCAAATTTTAAAGCCACGCCTTCGTGTTAGTTTTCCCGGGCCTTAGCATTCCAATATTACATCACAACTGTATGTCGTCTGACACTGATACCACGACACCAGGGCCTGGCCCAGACTGTTATGTAATGCAAGCGACCCTCCCTTTCACCCTCATCACTGACACAGTCTGCTCAGCCTGCAAACACGGACTGTGTGTCAGTCAGGTTTCCGTGACTGTAACAAAACACCTCAGACAAACAAGTTATAAAGAAGAAAGGTTCGCTAGATCCACAGTGCCAGAGCTTTCATTCTGGCCCTGCTGCAGCACAGTACATCATGGCGAGAACCCATGACCAAGGAAGTCTGTCTACCATGGGTCTAGGCACAGAGACGAGGAAGGGGCCAGGGTGTCAATAACCCCTTCGGGGACAGACCCCTCATGCCCAAAGACTTCCAACGAGGCCCCACCTCCTAGAGGTGCCCCCATTCCCCAACAGTGACTCCCTGGGGACCAAGCACAAGGGCCTTTGGGGGGCACATCCCAGATGGTGACTCGGAGGGTACAATGGGCCCATCACTGGGACACTCAGGCGGAAGCCCTCAGCCCAGCTCTCAAGGTGCTCACGTTCCTTGGGATGATTGGGCCAGCACAAGACTGCTTGTCCCATTGCCAACAAGGGCAGGGGACGTGTGGGGAGCTAACTGAGCAGGCAGAGGCAGCTACACCAGGGAAGAGGGACTTGAGCGGGCAGGAGACTCACGTCCATTGATTCACTCACTCTCAAGCTGCCCCAAGGCCTTTGCACAAACTACTCCCCCTTATCAAAATGCCTATCCCCAGGCCTATCCATAGCTCCTCCTCCGCACCGCCGAGCTCTCAGTGAGAAGGTCCCTTCCTCTGAGCATCTCTCTGGGACCAGGTCAGCCACTTCCTCGAGGGGCTCGGCCTCCATCAACAACTCTCTGTGTTGCCCTGCACAACTGACCCAACCTCCCCTCTGCGCCTCTTTTTCTTCACATGTCAAGTGGAAATTTAAAGTCAAGTCACGTCCGACTCAAAGCAACCCTGTGTACAACAGAGGAAACAATCCCCAACGCTGTGCCGTGCCCTGCACTGTGTCCATGCTTCTCTGCTATTCATAGGGTTTTCAATGGCTGATTGTTTTAGGAGTGGCCTGCTGGGTCCTTCTCCCATTTTTGCGGTCCTGAGGTGTGGCATAGTACAGAAGGGAGTATTATTTATTTCATGGGGTTGACATGTTTGAGTCAATGCAAGTAAGACACACAGAAAAGCGTCTGGCATATCGGGAGTGCAAGATTCCACAGACCGCGAGGCAGAAGCAACTGAAGCCTATTCCCCGCTCTGGAGCCTGGAAAGTCTGAGACGTGGCAGAAGGAGGTTAAGCACGCTTCCTCACCTCTTCCTCTAAGAGTACTAATCCCATCTGAGTACCCCAGGGGCGTGGACGAGTCACCTCCCGAAGGCCTGGCTTCTAACTGCACCGGCCCTTCAGTATCCACGGGAGGGGGGCTCCGGGACCCCTGTGGATACCAAGACCCACTGATGGCCCAAGTCCCTTCCATAGCGGCCTGGAATCTGCACCAGGAAATGGGTCTGTAACGCCAGTTGGCTCCACTGGTGTACACGCACCCTCACACTCACACACCCTTAAAATTTGTCCAATTCAGGACTTCCTGGCGCCAGTCTGACCTGTGACCTAAAGCCCTTGGCTTTTAGGGAGATCTACGCACGCCCCCTCCCCCGTGTACTCCCCCACATGTCTAGATTACTTACACAGCCTAACGCAGCGCAAATGCTATGCAGTCATTACACTTTATTGTGGAGGGGACAATAGCATCAAAAAAACGCGGATGTGTGCAAGAGAGATGCAAACTTTTTGAATTTTTTTTTTTTCCTCAGTACTGGGGGTTGGACCCAGGGCCTCGCACCTGCATGCTCTGCAAGTGCTGGACCACTGAGCTGCACCCCCGGCCCAATTTTTTTTTTACTTTTTGAGACAGGGTCTCACTAAGTTACGCAGACTGCCTCTGGTCTCGAACTTGTGATCCTCCTGTCTCTGCCTCCCGAGCCGCAGGGATTACAGGCGTGCACCACTGTACCCGGCCACTTTTTGAATATTTTTGATGGACAGTGGGTGGATCTGGCTGCAGAGGGCCAGCAGCGTCAACACACAGGGCCTGGCGTTGAACATGCAAATTAGGGACACAAACGACACAGTCATTCCCTACGAACGGTGCCCACGTTGTTGCCCAGTCACATGCAACAGGAATGGGTTTCTGCTGAGCTGTCAGGTACCCTGCAGGGGCCCGGCCCCTCCCTTCCCCCAGCCTGGGATCATGGCCGGGCTCTACCATGCAGGAAGTTTTACACAGTTTTGTTTGAAAAACTTAACCGAGAACAGTCCGTGATTTCAGAAAGCCACCTCCCCTCTGGCAATGCCACACATGGCTTTTCAGCCGCCAATGTGCGATGTCCCCTGCTGCCTTTGTGGAGATCCTATCCCCAGCCCCAGGGGGAGCGTGGACATCCCCCTCCACCTGCCTGGCAGGGGTCATGCTGAGCGCTGACCCGCTGCACTGAGGCTTTGAAGCCTGGGTGGCTGTGATTGTGAATCATTTTCCTGTGATCTCTGCTGCCTAGCAGGGAGGGTGCCGCATAGGTTTGTGATCTTTTTTTTTTTTTTTTTTTTTTTTTTTTGCGGTACTGGGGGTCGAACCCAGGGCCTCGCGCCTGCATGCTTTGCAAGTGCTGGACCACTGAGCTGTGCCCCTAGCCCATTTTTTTACTTTTTGAGACAGGGTGTTGCTAAGTTACGCAGACTGCCTCTGGTCTCAAACTTGCGATCCTCCTGCCTCTGCCTCCTGAGCCGCTGGGATGACAGGCGTGCGCCACCTCGCCTGGCTGGTTTGTGACTTGTGAGTGGACATGCCCGCTGGGCTCTGGCGCTCAATGCAGGATCGCGGTGGTGCTGCGGCATGTCTGCCGCCCTAGGCATGGTGGTATGAGATAGCTTTGTGTTCCTGCAGCTAACTGACGAAGAGGGGCTGTTACGCAGCGCACAACGTTGTAGGTTTGATGTCCAAGGCAGGCGAGGCCAGGGGCACTGGTTTGGCCTCTGGTGAGAGCAGTGGGGGACAGCATACCATGGAGGGGGGCAATGTGTGTGGATGATCTGACGTCACCAAACAGGACATCCTAGAGAGAGAGAGGCTGGTCCCGCAGTCCTTCCAAGGACAAATCCCATGACTCAAGGGCATTCCACAGGGCTGCACCTCCCAAAGCTTCCACCACCTCCTGCTAGGACGGAGCGACAAGTCACAATGGCCCCTTGGGGGACGCTCACCGCCCACCCAAACCACAGCACCTCCACTGCCGCATCATGGACAGGAGCCAATGGAGGTGCAGAGGCACGAGGAATGGGACAGGCCACCGGGCCAGCAGGGGCTCTGGGGCCTCTGGTCCTTCTGCTGCCCTTCTGCTGGGAGGGAGGGAACCAGCTGCTGACCCCCGCCGGATCTCAACACCCATCCCTCCGCCGTGGCTGTGGCCGTGGCCGTGGCCCACGGTGGGAGCTGCCTCGGGGGAGGCTCCTAAGCAGCACAGCCCTCCCACATGGGTGTCACCGAGGTCCTGTGCAAGGCAGGAAGGTACAGGGGAGGCCTCCAGGTCAGACGCTGCCCACAGGGAGAGGTCAGCCTGGCCTGCTGAGGGCCTGCGCAGAGAGCAGGTGGAAGGGGCCACAGATGGGCTGGGGTCAGGGGCTCCCGAGAGGCTGGCGAACAATTGCACGGTCCGGATCAGCAGACAACAGGTGAGTACGTAGGAGCGCATCCGGTGCCCACAGACGGGCCAGGCGCACAATGGGATGCCACTCGGCCTTAAAAGGGAGGGGATTCTGGCCCCGCTGCCACAAGAAGGCTGCAGACGGGACGCTGAGGGAAATGGCTGGCCAGGAGAGTGCACGCGCTCCGCTGAGGTCCCCAGTCAGACCAACTGAGACTACAGGCAGCATGGCGCCCGCCAGGCACTGGGGAGGGAGCCGGGATGGAGTGTCTAACGGGGACAGAGTTTGACTTCAGGACCTGGAGAAGCTCTGGAGTTGGGCCACGTGAAAATCTGAATGTGCTCCGTACCGCTGTGCTGAGCGCTGAGAGACAAGCCCAGAGGTAGACTGTGTGTTATGTGTGTTTAGCGAGTTCACACAAATGTCGCTGTCACCTGGAGTGACATTAGCCGTGCAGGCTCCAGAGAGGCAGACTCTGCAAGTCTGGGGTGGGATGGGGTGCTGCACCCCAACCACCCCAGGGGCCTGGGCACAAGCGTTCCGGGGAGCTCACTTTGGAAGGTGCTGCCTCCAACAAGCCCCTCCCTCCAGGCTCTGCCTGCTGGGCCACTCGCTGCCAGCTGCGGACGTGCCCTGGGCTTCAGCACCCCGCCGGCTGCCCCGATGGACTTGTCAAGGCGGCCCGCCCACTTGGACTGCACAGCTTGTGTGGATGGGCAATCTGAGGCCCAGAGAGGTTAAGTAAGCAGCCCGAGGTCACACAGGGGCAGAGTGGGGACGTTGAGTCTGACCAGTACAGCCCTAATCCCACCTCAGCCCCCACGCCCTTCTCTCCCACAGCTCTCTGGTCCCCTGGGCCATGGGGCCAGTGATCTGCAGGGAGGGAGTAGGTGGGGCGGGCCTCCTCCTCCATGTGCCCCCGCCCCTGCCTCTGCAAGGGCTCCCAGGGGGCATGCGCAGGGTTCCAGTCCCACTGAGGCCAGGCCCGGGGTCCTCCAGGCCCTACTGAGTCTGCGGGGTCCAGGGACTGCGGGGAGTGGGGGCTCTGTTGGGCCACGTGGCCTGCCACCCACCTAAGCTCCACGTCGTGGGCTCTGCACCGAGCTGTGCTTGGGGGGCATCCACAGCCTGAGCTGGCCCATCACATCCAGGCTGCACCGGGCTCCCAAACTGTGCTCAGCCCCGTGGCCACCCCCACGCTTCATTCCCTGCCCCGTGCGTCTGGCTCTCCTCGCAGCCCCTCATCCGTTCTTCCTGCCTGTGGCAGCCCTGTCCTCCTAGTTTTCAGCTTGGGTTCTTTGCCCTCTCTTTGACAAACAAAGCCCAGAGGCACCTCTGCCCAGGCACAAGCCGGAGCCCCAGGACACACTCCTGGAGTTCAAATGCCAGCTCCAACTCTTACACGCTGTGTGGCTTTGGGCAGGGTGCTTGGCAACTCTGTGCTGCCCTTGTAACATGGAATCTTCGTAATGCCTAACAACCCGCCCCCCCCCCCCGACAGCTGGGAGGGTGGGATGAGGTGCCGCGGGCCATGCTGGGTACTGCTCCACACGAGGCTGCCATTGCGGTTACTGACGGCAAGCGAATGGTCTTAGTGCGGCGCTTCTGCATCGCGACTGCGTTTTAAGAAATTGCAAGCTTCCTCTAGCTCTTGAACACTGGGCTTGTCTCATTTTATCACTTCCGACCTTTGGCAAATCGTGCCTGCGGGCAAATCGACCTGAGCCTGGAAGACCCCACCCACTGTCCCCTGGGCTTGGAAGCAGGAGAGCCCAGATGCCCGCAGGAACAGCCCTGCCCCCCGTGAGCTCTGCACCCTCGTCACCCAGACACACACACACCGCTGGGCCCTCACCTTAGGAGTGAGGGAGGACCAGAGGGGGAGGGACCTGTCCACAGGAGTCCCGAGATGGGCCTGGGGTGCGGGTGTGTCCGCTGCTGCCCAGGGGTACCGAGGCCAGCCGTACTCCCCAAGGCACTGAGCCCGCTGGTCACTTGGCCTATCACATTGCCCTGGGGCCCCGGCAGCCCAGGCAGGTGAGGAACAAGGGTCTGTGTATAAACGCTTACCTCTGATCATCCTACAAACAGGTTGGCACGTCTGTCCCCAAGAGACAAGCCGTTATGGCCGGGCCTCGGTCCTCTAGCCTGCCACACCTCTCAGCCTGTCTCATGGTCCCGCCCCTCCCTCCCCACCCTGCCCCACTCACAGTGCTGCTCCCCCGGCACACAGGCAGCATCAGACTCTTTGTCTTTGCTTCCTTTCCCCCTCCCCTTGACTTGAGCCTGGAAGAGCCAGAGCCCACCCACTGTCCCAGAGCCACCTGCCCAGCCCCGCTGGCCTCCCAGGCTGCCCCCGCTGCTGCTCTGAGCCTCCCTCCAGCTGTCCTCCCAGAGCCTCCCCAGTCCCTCTTCACGCACCAGATGCCTGGACGGCTACACCGCCCAGCCACGGTGCTGGGGCCTCCTGGCCGCAGTACAGGTGCACCGCAGCCTGCCCCGCCCTCTGGGAGCAGGGAGCCCAGGTCAGCCCACAAGGCAAGGCCACCGCAGGCCACCTGGGGCAGTAGCTACAGGAAAAACAACAGCCTGGGGTCCCCATCTCTGACAGGAGACCCTCCCTTCCCAGCAGCACCCTGAATTTCCTCTATGCTTCTCCCCCACCGGACAATTTAGTCAGGTGTTGCACAACCCAATAGGCGGCAGCAGAGTGCGCCTAGCAAGAGGTGCCGCTCTGTTGGCAGCAGTGCCAACAACCAAGGGAGCTGCCCGTGGGTGCCTGACCCCCGATCCCACAGGTGAAATCAGCTCTGCTTTCTTTCCACCCCCGCAGCTGTTCCCCACCCTCGCCGTGCTTGGTTCGCCACGGAACGCATTAGTGTTCCTTTAATTCCCTCCCCGCGTCGACGAGTAATGAGAAATGTGTCCCATTACCCTGGTCCTGGTGGAGTCTCGCCCCATGAAAGCTAATAAATCTCTCTCCCCCACCGCTGCGCACGGGCTTTCTTTTGAAATGTGATGTGAGTTCGCCTGCAGTCGGCGGGAGGGGCCGAGTACTCAGGCCCCAGGAATAGACGGAGGCAGACACATGCAGCTGTGTGGAACGCGGCTCCCTGAGGGCCCACGGGGATGCAGCCACGCTCTGGGGGTCCACGAGGTGTGCTGTGTGTTTGGTTTTGCTTGGCAGAGGAGATGATCAGGTTCCTGTGTGGGATCTGGGCCCCAGGGGATTAAAAAAGAGGATCCCAGCCAGGCACATCTGTAATCCCAGCAGCTCAGGAGGCTAAGGCAGGAGGATCACAGGTGTGAGGCCAGAGGCAGCCTGCATAACTTAGCGAGACCTTGTCTTTTAAAAAGTAAGAGGCTGGGAGTGCAGCCCAGTGGTAGAGCATCTGCAAAGTATGTTTGCAGATATTTGCAAAGCACGTGCAAAGGCCCTGGGCAATCCCCAATTACCACCTAAAGAGATAAATATAAAGGGAAGGACCCCATTTCCAGAAGGAGGGCGGGGCTGTCCTGGCCCCTCACACAGAGGGCTGCGTGGGCTGCTTCACTGGGCCTCCCCCACCATCCTGACACATTCTCCCCATCACCAGGGCCTAAAGGGACCACCACACCCTTCCCTCCTTGGGGCATGGATGCAAGATGCATCTACAGGGACGGTGGTCCTGGGCTCATTAGCAGGACAGCCCAGATCCACCCAGGAACACCCCTGCTCCCCGTGGGCTCTGCGCCCTCGTCACCCAGCCACACACACACCGCTGGACCCTCACCTCAGGAGTGAGTGAGTACTGGAGGGGGAGGGACCTGTCCACAGAATTCCCGAGAGGGGCCTGGGGTGCGGGTGTGTACGCTCATGCCCAGGGGCACGGAGGTCAGCCATATCCCCCAAGGCACTGAGCCCGCTGGTCACTCTGCCTGTCACACTGCCTTAGGGCCCCCAGGAGCCCAGGCAGGTGAGGAACAAGATCCCTCTCGGTAGCCACAAGTGCCGAAGCGAGGGAAGGGTTTTAAGTCAGTGCCCCTGCAGGAAGAGTGTGGCAGGGGGAGACGGGCCAGACAAGGGGCGCCTCTGTCGAGCCGGGCCTCACCTCAACTCTCCACTCCTCTGGCCGCTGGGACGCGAACACGGGTCGTTCCTGCTGGCCGGGTCCTACGCGGCTCCTGCCGCCCGCCAGGTGGGGCCCCTGGGCAGGAGACGCAGCTTCCTCAGTAGGTCTGTTTCCTGGGAAGCCGGGTGAAGGAATCTCGCCCCACAGGACCCCAAGAGGACGGAGCCTTGGTACCGTGCTGGGCACAGCTGCCCATCCCTTTGCTCCTAATGCAGAGGGTCAAGCGCGAGAGACCAAGGCTGCAGGCTCCGAGCGGAGCGCTAGGAAAAATGGACTTAGCGGGCAGGGCAGAGCACAGGTGGGGCCAAGTACCGCAGCTAGGGGCACGAGTGGGGGCGGGGTCACAGGTGGGGGCGGGAACACGGGCATGGGGCGGGGTCATCGGGGTGGGT
>VMDO01007725.1:0-89201 GCA_007922755.1 Pedetes capensis | reverse complement strand
AGTTCCTTTGCCCATTTGTGTATTGGGTTGTTTGGTTTTTGGGTTTTTTTTTTCTTGAGTTCTTTATAAATTCTAGTAATTAGACCTTTGTCAGATGTATAAAATGCGAAGATTTTTTCCCATTCTGTGGCGGTTTCCTTGATTCTGTTAATTGTTTCTTTTGCTTGCACACAATCTTTTTATGTTTGAGCCCATTATTGCAGTCACTGTTTCTTCTCATTTTGAGTCATGCCTCATCAGCAAAAGAAGGTCCCAGAGGCTTTACTCCATTTCCATCATTAAGACCAACTCTACTTAGAGGAGGCAACTCTTCCCCAGTTGTTTCTTGAATACCTTCCAACCGGGGGCGGGGGAGGGGGGAGGTTCATTTTCTGGCACTATATGTGACAGTGCTTCTCTACTATTCATAGGGTATTCAATAGCTAATGGTTTTGGGAGTGGGCTGCTGGGTCCTTCTCCCTAGCCTTTCTTAATCTAGAAACTCAGCTGAAACCTGTCCACCATGGGTGGCCCTGCTGGTATTTGAAATACAGGTGGCATATCTTTCAGCATCACAGCAATATACAAGCCCCCACAGCACAACAAGCTGACAGACACATGGGAGTCATTCCTTAGTTTGAATAAAAAAGAAAACAGGTATGTTGGTTCCACTCTTTGAGTAATTTACTAATGAACTTCTAGGGCTACATTCTTAAATGTCTTTTTTTCTTTCTCCCTTTACTGGTAAATGTTGGTAGGATACAGAACAATACAGCATTTGCTTTTTCCATTATGCAACTAGTACATCACTTTTGATTACACTTTAATGTTTCTTAATACGATATCTAAACATGATGTATTTAAATCTAATTTAATTTCAGTCTTTGAGATTCTTATAGAGCTTTCAGTAAGACATGAATTGCTCACAACTTGAAAGCGATTACTTACTGTAGAGAGGTAACAATAGAGGATATTTTAAGTTAAAAGTTAACATCAGCAAATCTCTGCATCAGAAATCAACAGAAAAGACAAATAAAAATCAAATACTCTTCAGATAATACATAAACATAGTCTAAATGATGCTCACCTAATCTTAACACTGCTTCTAAGTCACTTGATTAAAGCTACATAATTCAGTCAAAATAGAAATCATAGTACAGTATGTAAAATAACTTTCTGAAAAAGTAAAACAATACCATTAAGGTACAGTGGAAAAGTCAGTGTATCTGTATATAAGATGTTGTTGTTGTTGTTGTTGTTGTTGTTAGGTGCTGTCGAGTCAGTATCGGACTCATAGCGACCCTCTGTACAACAGGGGAAACACTATTGTCAGTGCTTCTCTGCTGTGCATAGGGTTTTTAATGGCAGATTGATTTTTGGGAGAGGGTTGCCAGATCCTTCTCCCAAGCCTAGAGCTTCTGGTGTTCCCAGGCAGTCTCCCATCCAGGTACTAACCAGGCCCAACCCTGCTTAGCTTCCGAGATCTGACAGGATCGGATGCCACGGGGCTATGGCTGCAGGCGGTATATAAGATAGAATGGCAGAAATGATCTTTTGTCACAGAAATAATAATACTGTTTCCTCACCCAAGTGCAGCCTTCGTTTAAGCCCAGAGAGTGAAGAAATGCACACATAATCAATTTAAGCAAATTACAAAGGCAGCTGATCCACGGCTTTATAAAATAATCTGTCACACGGTAGCATTCTGGGAAGCAGCCAGCTGTTTGGGGGCCTTAATGAAAAATGCCAGATAAGTGGCTTTACTTCAAAACACTGAAATTGGCCAGATTAAATCAAGAAATTTCTATCAGATTGTGGTATTATCTGGAAAGGAAAATCTAGCCTCCTTCTAAAAGCTGAAAAACATCATTTCTTTAATCAAGAAGTTTCCTCGCTGAAAGTTAGGTCATCTTATTCAACTTAAAGTGCCAGTTACTTCATTTCATTTGCTTTCTGAGTGCTGTCCCCCAACATCCTTTGACTTGTTTTCATTAAGCAAAAAAAAACAAAAAATCTGTAAGCTGCATGCAAAACTGTATCACAAAACTCACATTTGACATTTGAAACCATACCACCTTAGAAAATTTAGCCCATTTTTTAGACTTGAATATTGTTTCATTAGGTTTATATACATAAAAAGAAGCATTATTTCTTAAGAATTGTGAAAAAAGAAAATTTGGAGAAAGCTCAGAAAAGATGCTTTCATTTGTATAGTTAAGAAGCAAATATCAAGGCAGTAGTAGTGTTTGAACCTGGAAACTCATTAAAATCACCTGGGAGACTCTGTAAACTAATGATACTTCACCTCAAACTCTACCCGAATCAAATCACTAAGGGTTGAGCCAGGAGCTGTGGCGCACACCTGTAATCCCAGGGGCTTGGGAGGCGGAGGCAGGAGGATCACAAGTTCAAGACCAGAGGAACTCTGCATAACTTAGCAAGACCCTGTCTCAACAAGGGGGAAAAATATAGGCTGAGGGTGCAGCCCAGTGGTCCAGCACTTGCAGAGCATGCAGGCGCGAGGCCCTGGGTTCAATCCCCAGTACCACAAAAAAAAAAAAAAAAAAATCACTAAGGGTACTGATGCCTAAGCATTGGTACATGGGGTTCATTTGCTTTTTAAGCTATTCAAGTGATTCTGATGCAGCCAGGTTTAAGAATATAGTACACTGACTCAAATTTGGTTGCACACAGGAATCTCTTAGGATCTGGATTGTTAAGAACATTAATTGTATCCCTCCAGAATGCATATGTTGAAGTCCCAATCCCCAGTACCTCAGAAGGTGACTGTGTTTGGAGGTGCCAACTTTACAAAGGTAAAACCACGTGATTATAGTGGGCCTTACTCCAAAGTGACTGGTATCCTTACAAGAAGAGCAGCCTAAGACACAGATGCATATAGAGGGAAGACTATGTGAACAAATAATAAGACTGTGTGAACAAACCAACCATCTGCAAGCCAAAAAAATAAGTGTCAGAAGAAACCAAACCTACCAATACCTTGGTCTTGAACTTCTAGCTCCCAGCTCGTGAGAAATGAATGTTCATTGTTTAAGCCACCTAGGCTGCAATATTCTGTTATGGCAGCCTGAGTGAATGAATTCAGGTCCATCCCCCAAATTCTGATTATGTAACCATGTTTGCAGCTTGGCTGTGGGTTTTTAAATGCTTCCTGGGTGATCCAGGGTTAAGAGCCATTGCTTTAAGTATCCTAAAGTCTGATTTCACCTGTTCTCTACTTGATAAGAATGCAGCTACTTTCACTTGGTAACATCTCTCTACTCAGGCTATTAAATGGATGCAACCAAGAAATTGAAAACAAAATTAAGGTTTTTATTTTGAAGGCTTTGCTGCACCCCAGTTAAGAACTCCCACAGGAGATGGTGCCACAAAGGTATTTTTTTCCTTGTGGTGGTGATATATTTGCTTCCTATAACTTACAATTCACAAATTCATAAATAGTATCATTCCAATCATTTGTCTTCACAAAGAACACAAATGTTCTTATTTCTGTTTCTTTATCTTTTCACTCCTGATACAGTTATTTTTTAACTTCTACTTGAGATTGATGAAAACTTTATATAATTCTTTCAAAATATGGATTTTAATAGCCTCAGTGTTGATTTGAAATGCAGCAACTATATGTTCTTTTTCCCCCATAATAGTGGTCAAGTTGCTTCTTAATCACACAAATCTCACATACAATTAAACCTACCACTAAATAGTATATGACCTCCAAGAAGTTGTATAAACTCACCAAATTTCTGGCTATTCCTTCAAATAATACTGATTATGTTTACTGCTGGAACTTTCTATGCTATTTGTTGATGGAAGGTGGAAACAAGTTCAGACTTCAGCCAAAAATAAAGCCCATGTTTTGATGGTAGCAACTGATAACCCCTAGCCTAGCCTAGCTATTACTTGAGAGAAAATTAAACACAGTATCTATCTTGTCTGAAACATTCTGTTTTGAGGACACTATGTTATAAGAGGGGGCTGGGATTTAGCTCAGTTGGTAGAGCGTTGCGCTGCAGTCTCTGAGGTCCCAAGTTCAATTCCCAGCCCCGCAAAAATGGGAGAAGGACCTGGCAATGCACTCCCAAGGCAATACCGAAACAGCCATTGCAAACCCTATGAGGGTCGCTATGAGTCGGACACCGACTCAACAGCACCTAACAACAACAACAATGTTATAAGAGGGCTAGGATTTAGCTCAGTTGGTAGAGTGCTGCTCCACATCTTCTGAGGACCAACGGTTCGATCCACCGCAAAACTGGGAGAAGGATGTGGCAGCCGACTCCCAAAACAATCAACCATTGAAAACCCTGTGAGGGTTACCATGAATTGGATACCGGTAGACAGCACCTAACAACAACAACAACAACAACATGTTATAGGAGCAAAACTTGTATGATCTTCTAACCATTGTGTGAAGAAAGTTTGAAGAAAGAAAAATGTGAAAGATATTAAGATCAGTAGGAAGGTTACTGAAGAAATTCAGGCACAAAAATTGGTGGCTAGGACTAACACAGTGGCAATAAGCATGGGGTTGGAAAGTTGGTAAAGGTACATTTTGGAAGTATAATCAACATAAATTGAGGTGGCATTGAATATAAAAGGAAGTGTCAAAGATGGTTCCCAAGGTCCTGAGAAGACAGAGGCATTATTTACTCATGAACACCAAAAGAGAAGCATCATTCTAGAGGAAAATCAAGAAATTTAAGCGTGTAAAACTTGAAATGTCTATGAAATATAAATGTGGCTTCACAGGTGAAGGTTTGTGTCTGAACTCTAAACAATTCTGTGCCAAAGACAACTTGGGAGCAACTTCCCTATTTCTAGCATTAGAAGCCTGATGAGCCAATCCCAAGTACAAAGCACAAAATGAGCACAGCCACCCAAGTAATACCTGAAGTATTTAAGAAATATTATAGAGCCCCAAGCCAATCGTTCCTCTACATGGAAAAGATCATAATTCTTTTGATCTTTCCCTTGGTTTTATTTTACAGCCTTTTCTCATTAGGATTAATTGACTAAATTATTTAATCTTTTGTGACATATCTGATTGGCTTCTATTTAATCTTTCATTTTAATTGTGTGATATTTATGTTTGTTTCAAAATTCTATGTCTGCTATGGTAGCTTCTAAAAACAAAACTCTGAGGAATAAATCTAACCAAAATGGTGAAAAATCTGTATAGTGAAAACTATAAAATGTTGAAGAAAGAAATTTAAGAAGATATAAATAAATGGAAAGGCACCTATGTTCATGGATTAGAATAATTAATATTGTTTAAATGTCCTCATTGGCCTGGAGTTATCTCAGTTGGCAGAGTGCTTGCTCTGCACTCTCTGAGGCCCTGGGTTCATCTTCAGCACTACAGGACATGGCAGTCCACTCCTGAAGCAATCCCAAAACAATTAGCCATTGAAAACCCTATGGATGGCAGAGAAGCACTGACACAGTGATGGACATGAAACAGTGTCAAGGTGCATTTCATACCATTATACATAGGCTTGGGAGAAGGACCCAGCAACCCTCTCCCAAAAATCAATTCACCATTGAAAACCCTATGAACAGCAGAGAAGCACTGACAATAGTGTTTCCCCTGTCGTATGTAGAGTCTCTATGAGTCAGATACCAATTTGATGGCACTTAACAACAACATACATAGGGTCACCATGAGTCAGACTGACTCCATGGTACCTAACAACAAAAACAACAAAATGTCCTTATTTTTCACAGTGATATACAAAGTCAACGGAATCTCTATCAAAATTCTAATGATATTTTTCAAAGAAATAAGAAAAGCATACTAAAGTTTACATCGCATCCCAAGTGACCCAAATAAGTCAATCTTCAAAAAGAACAAAATCGGAGGCATGTACTTCCTTATTTCAAACCATAGTAGAGTACAATCATAGTTAAGATGGTGTGGCACTGGCATAAAGTAGAATATATAAGCCACTGGAACAGAATGTGTTGTTGTTGTTAGGTGCTGTTGAGTAGGTGTCTGACTCATAGTGACCCTATGTATGACAGGCGAAACACTATTGTTAGTGCTTCTCTGCTATTCATAGGGTTTTCAGTGGCTGGTTGCTTTGGGGAAATGGGTTGCTGGGTCCTTCTCCCAAGCCTACAGCATCTGGTGTTCCCAGGTGGTCTCCCATCCAAGTACTAACCAGGCCCAACCCTGCTTAGCTCCCAAGATCTGATGCGGTCAGACACTACAGTGGTACAGCTGCAGGCCTGGAACAGAATGGAGAGACCAGAAATGAATCTATGTGCTTACACTTAACTAATCTTCATCAAGGGTGCCAAGGACACACAATGGGGAAAGGACATTCTCTTCAATGAATGGTTTTGGGGAAACATAGATACCCATAGACATAAGAATGAAATCAGACCCTTATCTCACACCGAATACAAAAAACAACTCAAAATGGATTAATGACTTAAATCTAGTGCCTAAAACTTCAAAATTACTAAAGGAAACCATAGAGGGAATGGTTTGGACAATGACCCCAAAGCATAGGCAACAAATGCAAAACTAGACACAGCAACAGCAACACTGGCAGCATAAAGAGACAGTCTACAGGGTAAGAGAAAATATGTGCAAGCCTGGTGCTGTGGCGCATACCTGTAATCCCAGCAACTCAGGGGGCAGAGCCAGGAGGATCGCAAATTTGAGACCAGAGGCATTCTTTGTAAATTAGCAAAACCCTGTCTCAAAAAAAAGTAAAAAAAAAAAAGTGGGCTGAGGGTGCAGCTCAGTGGTACAGCACTTACAAAGCATGCAAGTGCAAAGCCCTGGGTTCAACCACAAAAAAAAAAAAAAAAGAAAGAAAGAAAAGAAAATATGTGCAAACTGTACATCTGATAAGGACTTAATATCCCAAATATGTTAAGGAACTCAGACAACTCAATAGCAAGAAAAAATCATCAAATTTAAAAATGGGCCAAAAGCCAGGTGTGGTAGCACACACATAATCCCAGGGATTTAGGAGGCAGAGGTGGGAGGATCACAGGTTTAAGGCCAGAGGCAACTTGCAAAATTTAGTGAGACCTTGTGTTAATTTTTAAAAATTAAAAAGGGACTGGGGGTGCATCTCAGTGGCAGAGCACTTGCAAAGTATGTACGAGGCCCTGGGTTCAGCCCCGCCAGTACCACAAAATAATAAAAATAAAATAAATAAAAGTGGGCAAAAGACCCAAGCAGACATTTCTCAAGAAAAGAAACATACCATATATTCTTAATCTAATCTGCACCCTTTCAACAGTTTTAGAGGTCTATAAAATCATATGTGGATTAGAATCACACGCAGATTGGATTCACAAGAGAAAGCTCTCATGAGCTTGCTAAATCATGAATCCAATCCACATGCAATTCTAACCTGCACATGATTTTGTAGCCCTCTAAAAACAGTGCAGATTAGAATTGGGAATATACAGTAAAAGGCCAACGGGTATAAAAAAAATGCTCAACATCACTAATCATCAGGGAAATACAAATTAAACCACAATGCAATATCACCTCAAACCTGTTATAATTGTTGTTGTTAGGTGCCGTCGAGTCATGTCCAACTCGTAGTGACCCTCATAGGGTTTTCAATGGCAGATTGTTTTGGGATTGCCTTGGGAGTGGATTGCCACATCCTTCTCCCATTTTTGCGGTGCTGGGAATTGAACTCAGGACCTCAGAGACTGCAGAGCAGGGCTCCACCAACTGAACTAAATCCCAGCCCCCCCCCCATTATAATGGTTACTATCAAAAAGACAAAAGATAAGCATGGTAGTCATCTCTCCATTACTATGACAAAGGAGCTGAGATAATCAGCTTACAAGGAGGAGTGGTTTCTTTTGGCTCACAGTTTTGGAGGTTTTGGTCCATGGTGGTTTGGCCTTATTGCTTTGGACCTGTGAAGACACAGTACATCCTGATGGGAGCGCACAGCACAGGAGACCCATTCACCACGTGGTGGCAGGGAAGTAAAGAGAGAAGAAAAGGGCCCAGGGCCCTAATAACCTAATTTACTTCCACTAAGCCCCATGTTGTACATGTTACACCCCCCTCAATAGCTCCACGGGCTGGGAACTAAGCCTTCAACTCATGGGCCTACTATAGATCCAAATTATAGCAACACATTGCTGAGCTTTGTACACTGTTAGTAGGAATGTAAATTAGTAAGCCATTATGGAAAACAGTGTGGAGGTTTCTCAAAAACTTAAAAATAGAAGTACCAGCCAAGAATAGTGGTATATTCTTGTAATCCCAGCACACAGGAGGCCTCAAGGCCAGCCTGAGCTACATAGCAAGACTCTGTCTCAAACAAAAGTAAAAGAAAGAAAGAAAGAATTACCATACAAACCAGAAATCTCACTTCTGGGTTTGTATCCAATGGAAATGAAATCAGTATGCCAAATATATACATACATGTGTATATATATATATATATATATATATATATATATAATGTTGTGGTCACTGCAGCATTTTCATCATACCAAAGATAAAGAATTAACCTAACTGTTCATCAATGTATGACTAGATAGAGAACTCTCATGCAATAGGGGATAGGGGGATGGAATATTACTCTAACTGAAAAAGAAAATTTCTGCTATTTGCAACAATTTGTATATATCGCAGTATGGATACATAAGCAGCACACTATGTTATGTGAACTAAGCCAAATAGAAAAATACTGTATGAATCTCACTTGCATGTGGAATATTTTAAAAATTCCAACACAGAGATGTACAAAGTAGGATGGTAGATGCCAAGGGCTGGTGTAGGATGTAAGGAGAGTATGCATATGTTGGTCAAAGGGTACAACATTCAGTGAGATTGGAAAAATAAATTTGGGAGATCTTCTGTATGGTCCAGTGATTATATCAGAGGTGACAAAAAGTGTATATACAATATAAGAGATGTTATCTATATGTTCCTTTTGGAAGTTGAATTGAATTACAGTAGCACAGCTTTCCTTTAGGGCTGGGATTTAGCTCAGTTGGTAGAGCGCTGTGCTGCAGTCTCTGAGGTCCCAAGTTCAATTTCCAGCACTGCAAAAATGGGAGAAGGGCCTGGCAATCCACTCCTAAGGCAGTCCCGAAACAGTCAGCCATTGAAAACCCTATGAGGGTCGCTATGAGTAGGACATAGACTCAATGGCACCTAACAACAACAACAAGCTTTCCTTTGTGCTAAAAGCAAACAGGAAGAAAATGAAATCAAGACAATAATCCCATTTCCAATAGCCCACCAAAAAATTAAATATTTAGAAATCAATCTAACCAAAGACCCTAAAGATCTCTACAATGCAAACTTCAAAACACTAATGAAAGAAATAGCAGATGATACTAGAAGATGAAAGTATCTCCCTTGCTCAAGGATAGGAAGAACAAATATTGTAAAAATTGTTATGCTAACAAAAGCAATATAGAGATTCAATGCAATCTTCCTCAAAATTCCAATGATATACTTTGTAGAAATAAAAAAAAATCCTAAAATTCATACAGAAGCACAAAAGATCACATATAGCTAAAACAATCCTAAGCAGCAAAAACAGTGTGGGAAGTATCACAATACCTGACTTCAAACTGTACTATAGTGGTAAAAACAGCTTGGAACTGGCACAAAAACAGGAATGAAAATCAGTGGAACAGAAGAGAAGAACCAGAGATACATTCACAGAACTACAGCTACCTGATCTTTGACAAAGTGGCTAAAGACATGCATTGGAGAAAAGATAGCCTCTTCAACAGTGTTGGGAAATTTGGATATCTATATGCAAAAGAATGAAAATAGTTCCATATCTCCCAATCTGTATGAGTCAACTCAAAATGGATCTGAGTCCTCAACATAAGACCAGAAATCTTAAAACTATTAGAAGAAGAGATAGGGAATACACTCCAACTCATAGGCATAGGCGAGTACTTTCCTAATAAGATTCAAATTGCCCAGGAAACTGCACCAAGAATCGACAAATGGGATTATATAAAATTAAAAAGCTTTTATACAGCAAATAATTTTAAAGGGAGACCCCACAGAATGTGAGAAAAATTTTTGCATCCTACACATCTGACAGAGTATTAATTTCTACAACATACAAAGAACTTAAGAAATCAAACACCAAAATAACAAATAATCCAATAAACAAGTGGGCAATGGAACTGAACAGTTCTCAAATGAAGAAATAGAAATGGCCAATAAACACATGAAAAAATGTTCAATATCCCTAGCCACTAGGGAAATGCAACTCAATACAACACTTATATTCCATCTCACTCCAGTAAGAATGGAGAAGATTAACATAACAAATAGTAACAAATGCTGGCAGGGATGCTGAGAAAAGGGAACTCTTTCATATTGCTGGTGGGACTGTATAGTAGTTTAGCCACTGTGGAAATCAATATAGAAGTACCTTGTTGTTGTTGTTGTTAGGTGCCATTGAGTCAGTATCCGACTCATAGCGACCCTCTGTACAACAGGGGAAACACTATTGTCAGTGCTTCTCTGCTGTTCATAGGGTTTTCAATGGCAGATTGATTTTTGGGAGGGGGTTGCCAGGTCCTTCTCAGAAGTACCTTAGAAAACTAAAAATAGAACTACCATATGATCCAGCTATACCACTTCTGAGAATATACCCAAAGGAAGATAATTAATCACATCACAGGGACCCTTGCACTTCCACATTTAATGTAGCACTCATCACAATTGTACAGATATGGAATCAACCAAGATGTCCATCAACAGAGCACTGGATTAAAAATTGTGGCATATATATTCAATGGAATATTACTCAGCAAAGGAGAATAAACTTATGTCATTTTCAGCAAAATGGATGGAAGTAGAGAACTTCATTTTAAGCAAATTAACCCAGACTCAAAAAGAGAAATACCACATGTTCTTGTTCATGTAAGGGAGTTAAATCTAACTTAAAGGAAAAAATTTACATAAAGAGGGTTCAATTCCCAGCACCACAAAAATAGGAGAAGGATGTAGCAATCCACTCCCAAAGCAATGCCAAGAAACAATCAGCCATTGAAAACTCTGTGAGAGTCAGTGTGAGTGATACCTGACTTGACCGCACCTAACAACAACAACATAGATATATAAAAATGAACAATCATACTGATTTAAGAATGGAAAACATAGCTGGGCGTGGTAGCACATGCCTGTAATCCCCAGTGGCTCAGGTGGCAGAGACAGGAAGATGGCAAGCTCGAGACCAGAGGCAGTCTGTGTAATTTAGTGAGACCCTGTCTCAAAAAAAAAGGGGGGAGGCTAGGAGTGCAGCTCAGTGATACAGGACTTGCAAAACATGCAAGAGGCCCTGGGTTCAACCCCTAGTACTGCGAGAAAAAAAAAAAAAAAGAATGGAAAATACAAGTGGACCCTTTTGGAGTGGAGAGAGGAATCAGCAGATGGGAGTGGAGATGGGAGAAAGGGGAAAGGGGAGTGAGAACAATATAGAATGGTAAAATGAGAGAAGGCAAACACAAAATAGAGGATCCAACTATATGAAGATATGAAAAAAGTAATAAAAAAGGAAGAAAAAATCAATCGGTATAATCTATGGTTGCATAATACTGTCGTTATATGTTAATTAAGATTCCTACTTTTTTTCTTTTCTTTTCTTTCATTCATCCTGTTCTGGAAAATACGTGAGGTGATGGCTATGTAAGCAAAACTGATTTAATAGCTGCATAATAGATATATCAAATGGCATTACTCTGTAGGTCACTAATGTGTATAAATAAAAAAAAAAGAATTACAGTAGCAATGTGATGTTAGTTCAAAAGATGGCATTAATCAAATGAATGCTAGTACCACTATGTGACAAGGAGAACAGTCAAAGAAAATGGCAGAAGCACTGTTGTCACTGTAGGAGTGCAAAACCATTTTGAAGTAGTATTTGAAATTCAAGAACATTGTAGAAGTACAACAACAATGGAGGGGTGAGTATGCAGCAGAACCTCCAACACACATAACAAATGCCTGCATTCATGATAAGTTTGAGACACATGGTACTGTCCAGGAGGCAAGTCCAGCAGCAGTCCTGCTGCTTTTGCTGTGGTAACTACTTTGAGCAGCTCTTGTAACTGCAGAAGTCACACATGACTTGTATTCATCTTTTGCTGTTGGTGGTATATGCTGAGCATTACAATTTTAATACACTTTTTTCCTTCCTTAAACTGTTTATACTTTTTGGCTCCCTTGTAAGTTAATACTAATATATCGTATATTTGAAAGTTGGTAAATGAGATCTTCAATGTTCTCAAAAGAAATTTCTAAGTATATAAGGTGATAAACACTACCTTCATTTAACCATTCTACAATGTATACATATCAAAACATTGAGTTGTAAACCATAAATACCATATATACAACTTTTATTCTTCATCTGCATCTAAATAAAATGTTTTCTCCAATGATAAGAATTCAAATTTATGAATATTAGTATCAAATCACCTTAATGCTTTTGAATGTGAGAAAGAAAAAGAAACCTACTAACTTCGTTGCTATGGCTATTGGGAAGGCATTATGGATGCAGACATGTTGCATTCACAAAGTCAAGAGCATGAACGGCAATCTCTCAGCACTAAATGAATACTCTGCCACTACAGCTACACATGTATAAACTTCCATAAACTCCAAAAGTGGGTTTGGGATGCCATTAGGTATTTTATCATATTATATATTATCCTCTGCTCATGGTATTTTTTAAACAGCAAAGAAACAAATCCCTTCGAAGACAGTTTCCTGCCCATTTATAGCCTACCAAAGGGATCAAAACGAAAAAAAAATCACTTGCTGGCAGACCAAACCATTTTTCCTGAGACAAGAAAAAGAACCATAAACACATTCATTCTAAAGTACTCATCTTTTAACTATAGCTGCTAATACTGAATGATTGTTGCCATAAATGCTAATTCACTGAGATGCATTAGAGTTAAGTGTGTTGAGCCAAAATGCTCTCACATTTGCCTTACAGATTCTGGAAGCATTTTGTAACATGCACCACTGCAATTATAACCACTTTTAACCCAGCTTACTCTTCCAGGAAATTTTAGGCTCAGAAATTTTAATAATACTCCCTCCAAAATATACAGAAAAGTATAAATAAGACTTTACAAAATCATTTTGTGAAAGTCTATAACTTAGGAAAATATGTAAAATAAAAGAAAACTCTGACCCATATGTATTAAGAACCTTCTTGCACCCTTAAGACACATCCAGATCTGAAGTCATTCAGCAGGTGCATGTCCACTGGCTTCCATCAACTCTCAAATATCCCTAATAATGGACCAGAAGAAATAGCCATTTGTCCTCATTTTACCCAAATATCACAGGTTTTTCCTCAACCAATCTTTCTGAAGATTTATAATTCATCTATTAATCTTTTTCTTTTCTTCTCTTTTCATTTCTTTGCTTTCCTACCAGGTATGGAGGAATTAATGTATAGAATTGACACAGAAAATCAGAGGGAGGCAGAAAGAAAAAGAGGGTAAAAGAAGCCAACTTAAATAATTCTCCAACTGAATAATTAGATCCTGAATAATTAAGAATCGGCTAGGAAATGGTACTCACCCTACCCACAGAAATTTTATAAGTTACCTTTCCCATAGTCTTAAGTCAAGAGCAAGCCTTTCTATAAAGCAGAGTACCAATAACTGCACCATTCATACATGGTTTATTTTTAGGATCAGATACTTTGAAATACTTAATTTATTAAGTTCTCACTTTTATAGATTGACCCTAACCCTCACCAAAGAAAGAGGAGAAAAACATGACAAAACCAGCAAAGGAGGATGTCTCCCTAATCACTGAGCTCTCCTTCCCTGTCAAAACGCAGTGAAATATTTACAATGCTCTTGTATTTCTCTATCATTCTGAAACTCATCTTCCAACCCCACTTTAATATTTATTTGAAACCACAGTCCAGGTCTCACTCACCTTTGAACTGCTATAATACCTGCAATAGTGTCTTGCTCAGAGCAGGTCACTAAGACTAAGGAATGGCTTTTGAATTGAACTAAATCAAAAAGCTCTTCCTAGGGTTTATCAAGAAAGCCTAGGTAGAGCTGGGGGTGTAGCTCAGTGGTAGAACACTTGCCTACTAGGACAAGGCCCTGAGTTCAATCCCCAGGACCAGGAAGGGAAGGGAACAGGAAGGAAGGCAAGGCAAGAGAATCAGACCTTGCCTAATGTTGTTCTTCCTGACATTTGTTTTCCTGAAACACACACACACACAATATTCTTTGAGTGTCAAATAGTGTCAATATAATTTTTTAAGTTAGCCCACTTCTGATCTATACAGGATATTCGATAATTTACCCTTAAACAAAACTAAGAATACATGTGTAAACTGTGTAAAAGGACCACAGTCCTCATGTGCCAACAACTTCACTTCCAACACCTTTAACCTCTCCATTTCCCCTTTCATGTTCAACTGATCTGTGTAATAATGAGAACAGTCAAGAAAGAATTTTATCGTATTTTTCATTTTGCATTGAACTTAAATTTGTGAATGTAGCAATAAAGGTTAGTTGGATTGGAAGAAGGCAAGAGGTCTTTCCAAATGTTCCTCAAATCGTACATACTCAATAAGCCCCTCACGAAATATGAGAACAGGAATCCTACCAGGACTATTTGTATAAAGGTACTAGGACTGTCTGTCACAAAAAAAAAAAAGGAAAAGAATGAATGTGATTTTGATTTTGAAATAATTAGTCGAGGACTATGTAGTGTAGACTGTCATATAAGTTATTGCTACCCTGGGCAACAGCTGAGCTTTCCAGTAATTCTAGTCCTGGCCAATGATTTATCCTTTTATAAAAGTAATAATGAAACTCTGAAATATCATCAGAGTCTTATAAATTACAGAAACTATTCCAGAATGCTGCTCCAAGGTAGGTGTGGCAACAGGGGTATAAATCTGACTTCCACCAGATCTAAACATTTTTATAGGACGAAGGGAGCCCAGTCTTAGCTGCTGGTAACAGACACCACTTGGTTTGGTCTCTCCTGAGATACCTTTGACTTCCCTTTCCCCGTCAAGGTGGCCCTTTTTATTCCAGCCAATTTACTCATATGAAATTTCAGGGGGTAAGCTCAGAATATGAGTTGGACAAAACCCCTCATTTACCTTCCTTTCCACCCTCCAGCTGATCCATCTCTTATGACTCTGCTGTCCACAGCACCTGCTCATCCAAAGCATTGATATAGACTACAGAATGAATATTGTAAAGGGTAACTTTTTTATATCATTCAGTAGATTATCTTTACAGAAAACAAAGGCATAACAGAAGATACAATAAACCAAATAAACCACTCTCAGCAAGATCTTTGATGACAGTCTCTCTCTCCATGTATGGGAACTTCTGCAAGTTAAAAATGCAGTTAATAAAACTATAAATATACACCTCAAGATATTTCCTCATAGAAGCAAAATTGATGTTGTTAGATGCCGTGGATTCATTTCCAACTCATAAGGAACCTCATAGGGTTTTCAACTGCTGATTATTTCAGGATTGTTCCGGGAGTGGGCTACCAGGTCCTTCTCCCCTTTTTGTGGTACTGGGGAGCCAACCTAGGGCCTCAGAGAGTGCAGAGCAGTACTCTATGAACTGAGCTAAAACCTAGCCCCAGAAGCAAGATAATTCCTTGAAAATTATGGAGGCAGACAACCTACTGGATTACAGTTTCCTCATGACATTAATACTTCATAGTTTGGCAGGCCTTACCACTAGCAGCTATATGATACAAATCAATAGACTAATAGCTATGAATGTATATCACTTTTCCTAAACTTACAAGGGGATTTAGTTCAGTTGGTAGAGTGCTGCGCTGCAGTCTCTGAGGCCCTGAGTTCAATTCCCAGCACCACAAAAATGGGAGAAGGGCCTGGCAATCCACTCCCAAGGCAATCCTGAAACGGTCAGCCTTTGAAAACCCTATGAGGGTCACTATGAATCGGATACCGACTCGATGTCACCTAACAACAACAACAAACTTACAAGGAGATGAAAAGAATCCAAGAATAAGGTATAATAGGAAAATGAGGTCTATTTACACAATAATCAATTAGAAAAGAAAACAAAATATCCAGTTATTTTATTTTTAACCTCTTAATTTTCACATATTTAAAGTCATCGAATATAAAAGAATTCAACCATCTTTTTCCCAAAACACTTCATCAAATACCTCAACTGCCAAGTATCTAACTAAGGTTGAGTGCAATCATCATTTTCATGCATTCTGGTTTTTTAGTTTCATTTTGTTTGGGGGTGGCAGTAGGGGATGTGGTGTGTGTGTGTGTGTGTGTGTGTGTGTGTGTGTGTGTGTGTGTGTGTGTTTTGCTTCTTTTGTCTTGGTTTTTGTCTTATTTTTGCAGTATTAAGAGTTTGAATCTAGGGCCTTGTGCATTCTAGGCACTCCCACTGAGCTGCACCCCCAGCCTCTTTTTTATTTTTCATTTTTATTTTGAGACAGGGTCTTGCTAAATTGTGCAGCCTGCCTTTGGCCTCATACCTGTGATCTTCCTGTCTCATCCTTCTCAGTTACTAGGATTATAGGCATGTGCCATGGTATCCATCCCATATTATGCTTTATAAAGAAAAGACATGCTTAAGTAGTGTTTCAAATTACCAAAACTGTATACTTTCTTGAAGCAATGTAGTAACCAACAATTCTCTTTCATATTTTCAAATACATCTATTTAAAGTAAGATGTCAGAATACGTGATAAGTCTTATATGCTAAAAAGCTACTATCTTCTATTATAAAAATGTGATCTAGTTAAAAGATCCCCAATAGCACAGTCCATCTCAGATAACTTCAATTATTTTAGTTTTTGACGTCTACACAGAGCAGTAAAAATAGACTTTTCTTTATTTTGAAAGTTCTAAGCCTAATGGTCTTTTTTTTTTTGCACAAATTACTGTACATTCCACCATGCAGATTCATGCTATGAGAATGATTTCCTTGTTCCTGTCACTATTTGAAACTCAATGAGATATGTGTGTGTCACAGGAAAAAAAAAAAAAACGGCAATGTTGGATTCAATAAATGGGTTGGTATTAAGAATATGGGGCTGAGATTTAGCTCAGTTGGTAGAGTGCTGCTCTGCAGTCTCTGAGGTCCTGGTTTCCATTCCTAGCACCACAAAAATGGGAGAAGGACATGGCAATCCACTTCCGAGGCAATCTCAAAACAATTAATCATTGAAAACCCTATGAGGGTCGCCATGAGTTGGATACTACTTGATGGCACCTAACAACAACAACAACAACAAATAAGTATATTGGTTTTGGTTTTTTTCTTCCTTTTTCTTTCCATTATTCCAAACCTAAAACTAATAGAGAATGGATATGATGATGCAAGCTGAAGAATGAGAAATAAAAATATGCCAGATGCCAGGTGCACATGTAATCTCGTGACCCATGAAGTAGAGGCAGGTGAATCGTGAGTTCAAGGCTGAAGGCAGTCTCTGCAACTTAGTCCCTGTGTCAAAGTGAAAAATAAAAAGGGGTTTGGGAGTACAGATCAGTGGTAGAGCACTTATCCAGCATGCAAGACATCCTAGGTTCAATCCCCAAGTACAGAAAAAGAAAAAATAATAGGAGAGGCACAAGAAGAATCTCTTCCATGTTGCTTACTTTGCTTCACTTCATATCCCTTCTACTTAACCTGCTAAAACTCCTAAAGACTGACAAGAGACAGAGAAGGAATTTTGCTGAGGATTACATGGGATCACTGTGAGTCACGGAACTAGGCAAGGTCACCTCTGTTGGTCTGCTAATAACAAAAGCTGCAGTCACTTCCAGTGAAAATGATGGAGCCCTCCTGACCACTACTACAGTGGGAGAGGGAAAGCATCTTCTTTCACTATTAAGGAACAGGCTGTCTCACTGCCTGGGAGCTGGCGCTTCCTTCTAGAGTGTTCACAGGACTGCTAATATAAATGCATATAACCAGAAGTGAGAGATGTGTATAATAAATGTCACTGTGGCACAAACAAGCTTCAAAAATGGCTGGCCTAGAGATTTGGTTTATTCGTGAACATAAGTTTAAAACTAACAAGTCATTAAAGCATACACATTAATGATCACAGAATACCATTTAGTTATTTGACATATGCCCATATTAAAATGGTCTCAGAAAAGTTTTAAAAACGAAATGTAGAAAGAAAAAACTCATCCAAACACATTAAAACAATGATTATTGACATATTAGCATACTTTTTTCTAGATACCTTTCCAGGTGTATTTATTTCTACATTTTTGTGCCCAGATGTGTACACAATTGTGTATCCTGTTATGTCATTTACTACTGTAACATCTAAGTTGTTAGAAACTTTATAAATATCATGCTTGTGACTGAGTTTAATCATGAATTAAGCAAAAGACAGAGATTAATCAGTTACTTAATACTTTAAAAAAACAAAGTTCAAAGATGCAATCGTATCACTAACATCTCATTATATTCTTCCCATAAATACTTTTCATGTTGTGTGAACTAAGGTAAGTTAAGGGGAGGAGGAAGACTAATAGTGCTTAAAAAGATTTTCAAAATAATCGACTTCCTAAATCTTCAGAGGTAAACACTGTACCAGTGGCAATAACATTAGCATGGATTCCACCTACAGCATCTGGAATATTTAGCTAAAACATAGTCCCAGCATTGGTTAATACCTACCTTGCTTCTTCAAAAATATGATGAATTCAAGAGAAAAATGTTTGATTCAGTAACCATCTGGAAGCTCCTAATAGCTCTTTAACTTTCTTACTTAGTACAAAATAAACATTTTCATGTTTAATGCCATTCAGTACAAATCCAAAGAGTTTTAACCTTGACATTTAAGTCATTTATGTTGAGTGATAATATAAATTAGAAGAAATTTCTATTCAATGTCAAGAGCCAATATTTCATTTTGCATTTATCAACAATATAATATATTGAGCAATTCTAAAGAAAAAAATCAACATTGTATGAAAGGAAGTTTCTGAAACTGTATACCTTTAGTTGAAATATATACATAAAATTACTAGATGTAGACATAAAGCACCATGTCAAAAAATACTTTTTCACTCTTTCAAATTTCCATAAACATGACCCCTGGAAAGACTGTTTTCATTTAATTTACATTCATGGCAAGTGATAGTGGGGTTTTATTTATGGTAGTGATTAGAAAGAGAAACTTCAAATAAATATATTTAAATTAAAAAGAATTTATTAAAGTATCAAATAAATTGTAATTTGGATGTGAAAGCTAATAAAAAATGTGAGGGTGAATGGCTATGAATAGCTGACACATGGGGATGAAGAATAATGTGGGAAGGTTCAGAGAGAATAGTATTGGAAAACTAAAATCTCTTATTTAATTTAGGAAAGGCAAAGTGGCAATGCAAAATACCAAATGAGTTTAGCCCAGGCCTGACACATTCTGGTGTTCTCTGTCCATATGTCACCACCTATTCTTGAGTTTCCACAACAGGACCTAAGTGCCACTCTGACCTCTCCCACAGGGATGTTCTGGAGCTCTGGAGCATTGCTGCACTCTTATTGAAACTACTCATACATTCTGTAGAGGTTAAAAAAAAATCAACAAGCCTACTAAAGTTTGACAAGTTATTTGCTGACATGCTGTGAACAGGAAGTTCACACACTATAAAAATAGCAAGTAAGTATTCATAAAGATGAGAAGAGAAACAGGGCCCCACAAGACAAAACAAAAGCCATAACTAACAGGCAACACAGTGTGAATCAAAGGAAAAATAACCTTCAAAACAGGACTGAGTTTCATTCAAAATATATTGTTAGAAATTGTGTTAGTCAGCTTTAGGCACCATACCAAAATACCTGAGATAAGTAACTTATAAAGAGAAAAGGTTTATTTTGGCTTGTGGTTTTGGAAGATCCAGTCTAAGATCAGGTGGAACCATCACTCTGGTAGGAGGGCTGAATAGCAACAGCAGGGAGTACATGGCAGAGCAACCTGCTCACCTCATCAGCCAGGAAGCAAAGTGAGTAAGGAAAGGGCCAATGTCCCACAATCACCTTTAAGATCATACCCCAATGCTCCTAAAGATCCACAGCACCTCCCAAAAGCAGCACCCTGGGACCAATCATTTAACATGGATTTTTGAGGGGACATCAAATATCCAAACTGCAGCAGGGTTCCAGAAGGAAAAACAGAAATGCTATGAATGGAGTGACTTTAAATATTATTACATTAAAGAGTATGTGAAACTGAGTAAAAACAATCAGGCCATAGGAAGACAGATTAAAATGAGATGAAATTCACTGCAAAGGTGTGGGAAGGATTGGCAGGAATGTCTTCTGGCACAGAGCAGAAGTTAGAGAATAAGTGAGATAGTAAATGGGGAAGAGTTTTAGTAGAAGTACAACAAGTAGACTATTAACGTTTGGGATAGATGCCCTCAGGCTTTTGAAAATAGCAGAACAGCATATGATTTCCTTCATAAAACACATATTTGGGGAAATGTGGCCACAAGGTTTCCCTTTGGTTGTGAGTGGCTCCAACAAGCCAGCTTTATATTCTTAATGCCATATTTATGATTTGATAGAATTATAAATCACCACATGCCAGAACTTAAAGTTCATTCCTAGCTACTAGAAATCGAAAATGTTCAATGAAAAAAATCTGAGAGTCTACTCTCTTCACTTGGGTAGAAATTTCCTCCCAGAAGCTGAACATGGATGACTGATTAAGTAATCCATTGGCTGGAATTTAGCCACTCCACTCAAACTCAAGTTAACTGTGACTTTTTTTTAGCTAACCAATTTTTAAAACTTCCCCAACACACCCCCATAGCATATAAACAAATCCTCCATGACTCTGAAGAATTTACTTCACATTTTTTACCCAACACTCAAGTAAATAGACTTTTGTAACTACATAAATTTTTTTCAGAATATGGGAAAATGCATGTTGCTGATAATTTCCAAGCCAATATATTCATAAATTACAGATGATTAAGAATTATATCACTATGTGCAAAAGTCTATTAGGAAAAATCAAGAAATATTCTTAATCTTCTGATTTATAAGCCATATTTTCTATCTTAGAAACAGCCATAGCCAGACACAGTGGCACACGCCTGTAATCCCAGCAACTCAGGAGGTGGAGGCAGGAGGATCACAAGTTTGAAGCCAGAGGCAGTCTGCATAGCTTAGTGAAACCCTATCTCGAGATAAAAAGTAAAGAAAGGGTTAGGGGTGTAGCTCAGTGGTAGAGCACTTGCAAAGTATGCAAGAGGCCCTGGGTTCAACCCCCTACTACTCCTCTGCCCCCCCAAAAAAGCAGCCATACTATCATGCTACATCTCAGGATAATTTGACTTCCATAATTTATTTAGCAAATTGGTAATAAAACCAAAGCTAAAAATCTGCATTCCCTTCATTTATTCTATGTTCAGTTTTAGATCATTCCCGACTATTATGGAAACCCTAAATATTTACTGTATAAAGGCTCAGCATTTCATTCAACAAGTCCTCAGAATATAATAAATACTTTTGAACTCATGACTCCCAGAATAAGATGGGTGTAAAACTGAGCAGCTGCCTGCCGGGGCTGACAGGCCTGCACAATGCCTGACAGCGAGGCTCTGGAACCGGGCCCAGTTCTATGAGCTTTCACTTCATTACGCTCTGTTAGCCCTCTGTGCTTTGGTTTCCTGGTCTGTAAAGTGTCAAAAATAATAGTATTGCTCACAGAATAGTTGTGAGGGTTAAAGAAGGTGATATGTGTAAAATACTTAATGTATGGCAGAGTAAAGACTGTATAGACTATAGCTGCTACTATTATTGTTGTTGTTTTTAAGATTTATCTCAACTCAAATTAACTCAAACCTGAAGGTGAATCCTGTCACAACCTCCCCCAGGTCAATACCACAAAAAGTTCACCTGGAAAGATGTCTGTGTATTGGGATGTGACTGTTTTCAATTCCCTAGCAATTAAAAATTCTTTCATAACAAGTGTTAAATTGTGAGATACCAAACACAAGATCTGTAATCATTCTGAAAAGAGAAAAATCAGTGTGGACTGGAGTAGTCAGCTGATATTTTGGGAAAGATACAGAATTTCTGTTAGACCTTAAGCTCAAAGAAGTGCATTTCCAATAGAGGAGATAGTATGGTCAAAGATACAGAAGTGATAACAAGAGAAGAATAAGCATAGAATTTAAGGGATGAAAACAAGAGATCTGGGTGGGTAAGTGCAGGTATATTTCTCCAAGGGAGAGGAATATTTTTTATTTGTTCAAATTTTATTTATGTATTTTTAACTTTTATCATTTAATTAAATTTCATCACCTTTATTAGAAGGTTATATCTGTAAAAATTAAGTCTGAGTACATTTTTTGCATGCCAGTATTTATGCTCAAGGCACACATTCATACCAAAGCTAGCAATTTTTCAAACCATAACTGTGAAAAGGACCTCAATTAATAAAGGTGCCTCTTATTTTTCTACTTAATAGATTCCATGTCATTATAAGTAACACTCAACAATCAATACATGCCTAACTTAATCTGAATAGTTTGCTGTCATGTAATATAAACATATTTTCAGAAGAAATACACTCACTAGATACTAAAGGCATAAATATACTTTTAGTTTCATCTTTGTGTCCTTTCTCATTGGACTGGGAAATTAAATTGCTCATAAATCAAAATACGAAGAGCTTTTGTGCTTTGGTTGGCAAAGAATATTAAATTGGCTTGCAAATAATGCTGGATATTTTCCCACTTTGGGAAAACAGCTGCAACAAATTTATAGAAAATACGCCAACTCATTCCACTCCAGGTCTATATATATATTCTTCTAGAGGGCACAAGACTCTAGCATGTGTATCTTTTTACACTAGACATTGTCTATAACAACTATAATAATTTCAGTAAACATAAACCTATATGAGCAAATTTAGGTACTTTTTTCATATTTCATCATACACTTGCTGTATTTTGTAATTGTTGCACCAATTTTGTTTCACTTAAAAAATATTATAATCATAAAATTAAAAAGCCATTGGTTAATAATAAAGAAAAGAGAAGGATTCCATGTCATGAGCTAGAAAAATAATAACAATTTATAATTCCAAGAAATCTCAGTCTTCATCAGGCATTCTGTCCTCTATCTGATTTAGCATCTCATACCACACTGTAGTGTCCAGTTTCTTCGTGTTTCACAAACCAATCAATATCAAAAGCACTAGAGAGAAAGATGATAGATACAAGCGAGTCTTCCGGGGAGCATTCTGAGGTAGTGTGTAAAACAGTTGCCTCTATAACGCTACCCTGTAGGAATAAATGTACTATTTTAAACAGCATTGCGCTTACTGTATTGTGTTCAAAAGTGTAGTATGAGGAACCACTGACAACTTTTGAGTTAAACACCAAAAAGACCAACAGATAAGCAAGGATCCAGTTGTTATTGACTTCATGCCAAGAGAAGGTGTATGTGATCTTTTTTAATCCTACAATGATGTTATGTCATAAGCATTATAGTTATCTTCCTTTTCCAAACAAGGAATTCAAATACAGAGAGGTTAAGGGAGTTGCTCTAGTACATGGTATACACAAGATTCAAACCCAAACAATCTGACTTAACTTGCCATATTTCTGCCAGTGATTTAACATATTAAAATGTAATTCTTATTCATATTACAGACCCAACAGGTCATAAAGCAGGCTCTGCTCTCCATGGTCACTCAGAAAATCAGGCTTACAGAATCTACAACCTGGACACACATTTCCAAGTATTTCATGAAGGCAGGAAAAGGAAATGAGGCAAATTTCACAAGAAGCCCTTAAAACTCCCTCCTAAAAGAAACAATAAGTCACTTCTCTTATTTCATTGGTTATTACAAATTACATGCCCATGCCTAATGTCAGGGGAGGCTGAAGATGCAATCTTACTACATGCCAGGATGGCAGAGAGCCAAGATATTTCAAGATAGAACTAATGACAATCATAAAGGAAGTCAACAAATGTGGGGTTCAATGCCAAAAGGAACATTAGAATTGACAAGAAGGTGGAACTTTTAAGAACCACCTCAATATGTTCTAGCTATTTTGAAATATCATTAGAGCAAATGGTATATGGGTAAATGTGCTATAGGGAAAATTTTGTGCTTCAGTAGAAAACTATATGTTTAGAAAACATCCTCTGGGCATCTAATTCTGATAATGTGGATGTTATTTTACAACTCTAAATTGTAGGTAACTGATTGCAATGCAAAATAATGCTGTCCTGTCCAGTAGAGGTTAAATGACTTGCCTTCCTCACAGTGAAAGAAGGTAGTTTGACTCCATGGGCACATTCTTTTCAATATTCTTGATCTATAAATGTGACTGATCTTTGACTTCTTTAAACTGGTTACAGCACCTGCCTAGCTCCCTAATTATGAGATAAGCAAAAATCTTTAACACTGTTATATCTTGGTGTGGATTGTGATTTTAACTTTTTTAAATTATTTTTTCACTAGACAATTTTCACAGTTGTATCATTATGTACCAATTAAGTACCAATCAAGTATCAAATATTTCATAGAATGTCACTCAGTTGGGATTTTGCTGATGTTTTTCTCATGATCAGACTGTGATTATGGGTTTTGAGATAAGACCACACAGGTAAAGTTCCATTTTTCTCACATCATATCAAGAAAACATACCATCAAATAACATAACCTCTGTGAATGTTAACCTTAATCACCGGCCTATCTTTAGTCAGTTTCCTCACTGTAAGTTACTTTTTTTCCCCTTTCCTTACTGCACTCTTAGACCAGTATGGCCTCTCATGGATATTTATTTTCTATTTGGGATTATAATGCAACAATATTTTCTTGCCTGAATAGTCCCGGATCAGGTCATTGGGAGTCCTTTTGGTTGGCTCCTAAATCTCTTTGACATAACCCAAATCATTGTTGATTTGTTTTGTTCTGTTTTGAGCATTTCCCAACATTCAAGCACTATAAGATATACAGACCCATCTTGTATATTTCCTGCCCAGTCTTGGAATCATCCATTTCTCTAAGGAGCTCTGGTTTATTTTATTGGAAAATAGTAGAAACCAAGATCTGGGTACTGGGTGAGTTTATTACTACTGGAGCTTGATACTATGGCAGCTTTATCACTTCTAGGCCCTCTTAACTGACAGAGAAAGGAAATATATGTGTATATAATAACCCGTGTATAGACATACCTATAAATGTTTCTAAACATATCCATTTCTAGCTATATTAGGCTAAATATGAGTCACATTCATATTTCCAACTGTAAACCATATGGATCATTCTACCCGCTTCCCCTGAATCATCTGTAACTCTGATTCCAACAATGAGAAAGCTGGCCCCCACTGTCCACCATTCATTTACTGAACTGTTCAATTCCAAAATGCATAATATAGCAATTTCAAAATTATTATCCCATACCCCTATGTGGAACAATTTTTCCAACTAGAGTACAATACTTGCATATAGTTTCTTTGCCTTTAATCTTATACACTCCACACATTTCCAAAGTTATTTAGGTCCTCAATTTTTTCTCTCTTCTCTTCAGTAGGAGTATTTCATATGCTGGTAACATGCTTATATTGCTTTATCATTTTCTGCATTCAATCCTAGAATCCCTCAGCCTCCTAAACTATTTTTTAAATTTACATACATTACAGTTTACAGCTAGTGCTCTAAACAAAAAAATGCATCATATTGTATATCCACAATCACAATTTCAGGTAAAATAGTTTTGTTGACCTAAAAAAATCCTGTGCTTCATGCATTCAACCCTGCCCTCATGTCCCTACCAACCAATAATTGTTTTACTATCACTATACTTTTACCTTTTCCAGAATGTTATATAATTAAAATTATACAATGTGTAGCTTTTTACTTAGCAATATGCATTTAACATTCATTATGTCTTTTGTGGCTTGATAGCTCATTTCTTTTTATCACTGAATAATATTTTATTATATGGATGTACCACAGTTTATTCACCCATTGAAAGACAACTGGATTGATTCTAGTTTTAGAAGTGCAATAAACATTCATAAGTTTTTATGTGGAAATAAGTTTTCAAATCAATTTGGTAAATACCTAAGAGTACAATTTCTTGATTGCATAAAACTATTTTTAGCTTTGTAAGAAACCGCCAAGCTGTCTTCCAAAGTGACTATACCATTTTGCATTCTCACTAACAATGAATAAGAATTCCTGTTGCCCTGCATCCTTACCAGTAATGGTATTGTCAGAGGAGTTTTTGTTTGGTTTTGGATTTTTGCCATCCCTAATATATGTACAGCAATATCTTGTTTTAATTTGCAACTCCCTAATAATGTTAAGAAACTTTTCATATGAGTATTTGTCTCTTATATCTTAGCTTAGCTGGTAGAGTGCTATTCTGCACTTTCTGAGGCCCTGAGTTTGATTCCCAGCACTGCAAAAATAGGAAAAGGATTTAGCAGCTCACTCCCGAAACAATCATTGAAAACCCTATGAATAAGCAAAGAAGCATTGACATAGTGCTGGGAATAGTGTAGTGTCAGGGAGTGTTTGGGTCTGTTGTACATAGAATCATTATGAGTTAAACCTGACTTGACTGCACTGAATAACAACAATGACAACATATAATATGAAATATGTATTCTTTATATAGAGATAAATACCTTCTTTAATGAGGTATTTGTTTGGGTTTTTTGCCCAAAACTTAATTGGGCAGGTGATAACTTTTTAGAATAAATTGGACCTGGGCACTGGTCCATCTTTGATTTTCCCTTCACTCTTAATTTTTGGGCAATATCTAGCATGCAGTTTGAATTGTCCTTCTCTAAAAGCCCACACCCTTAACTATTACCCTGTCCTGGTCTGAGCTGTTGCATGATCATCATCACTAGCTAGCTGTTTCTGGTGATGATGATGATAATCATCATCATGTTAACAGGTATTGAGTGCTGTGAGCCATATACTATGAGTGCTTTGCATGAATTATTTCATTTACTCTTTACAACAACTCAAATAAGTAGGTACTATCAATATTTCTATTCTATAAATGAGTAGACTGAGACTTCTTGTTGTTGTTGTTAGGTGCCGTCGAGTCGAGTCCGACTCATAGCGACCCTCAGGGTATTCAATGGCTGTTTCGGGATTGCCTTGGGAGTGGATTGCCACATCCTTCTCCCACTTTGCGGTGCTGGGAATCATACTCAGGACCTCAGAGACTGCAGAGCAGCACTCTACCAACTGAGCTAAATCCCAGCCCAGACTGAGACTTAGGTAACATTAAGTAGCCCGTGCTTATAGTTAGCAAGCAACTGATGTACTATAGAATTCCAGGAGTTTGAGTTCAAAGCCTGTGATTTTAACCACTATGGAATAGCCATACTACCTAGAAACTAGAAAGCTAAAAAGCTAGAAATCACTTATATTCTTTACCAATTCTAAAAATACTTCATCTGAGACACCAGGTTAGTCATTCTGGAGATGACAAAAAAACTCAGTTATCTATGAAACAAGAATAGAGCAATCACTTATCTCCCATAAATAACTTAGGAATCAAAATAATGTTATCTTAATGCTGACATGCACTGCTACTGAGTATGATACAGAGAAAACTAGGCAGTCTTTGCCTCAAGGATGTAATAAGACAAAGGAAGCTTTCAACATCTCCAAGTCACAGCATCGATGGGATCACAAGCAATCACAGACCTAGGCCTTCAGGTGTAGCAACCAAAGCTGGCATACTGTCTGCTGCTAATGTAGCCACTTCTCCAATGGTCCTCTGAAAGATCTTACGTTATTTCTAGAAATCACAACTAAGATATCTAAGGAAGCATCTCTAGTAAAAGAAAGACCACTCACTGCTTCCCAGTCTCCCTACTACAAAACCCCTCAGCCCTTGAATTGGGGCTTTCCAATGGAAAAGAAGTTACCATCTCATCAGACACAAATAAGGGATCAGCACCTCATGGAAATGAATGGTGCTAGGCTACAAATCATCAGGCTGTCTGACATTCTTTCTGAGGCTTTCTTTACAGCACAAAAGGGGTTTGTGCTGTAAAGAAAGACTCCGCCTCCACCTCGTCAGTTCTCATCACCAGTACCTGGGAACTCCGAGGCCCACTGTCAGCAAGACTTCCCACCTGCCAGCGCTCCCCAATCTCATTCTTGAAAGTAAAGAGTTTGAGTGAAAACCTCACTTTATCCACAGAATTCTCAGGAAGAGTGTCTTCTGGCTCTTTTTTTCACACCGGACATACAAATTCCTCCTGAATTCATTCCTCATTTGAAAATGGGTAGGAAATAAGATTTGGACTTGGCTTCCTGAAAATGGAATTGCTAAAATACAAATCTTGCTATTTTATTTTTGCATTGTTGATGCTGACATTACTTCTTTTACGTATTGATCCTTAAGTGAATCATTGTTTCCAAACCAAGAAGAAGAAAAAGGGGGGGAAGGGGAGAAGAGGGGGAGGAGGAAGAAGCTAAACCCCTTCTTGAGTTCTAAACTTATTAACCAATTCAATCTCCTTTGGAAAATGGGACTGTTCTTGTTCTTTCCTAACTGCAGCTTACCTAGGGCAGGCAGCCAAAAAGAATTCAAAATCTTTGGAACTCTAAATGGTATTTTGCTTCCTTGGGAAGAGTGCCACATCCCATTTTAAACAAATGTTCCTTTACCCACTCTTAATTCCAACAATATGAGTCATGTTCCAGGTTACTTTAAGAAGAAACAAGCAGCTCTGCTCAGCCACTGAATTGCTCCCTTCCAGGCCACTACTCCAGGACCTGCCACTCACATGCAATGAATGGTGCCCCCCAAAATTGTGCAGCTACTGCTTCATGTCATTGTGACCCCACCTCTATCAGTAAAAATGGACTGAGAGCAGAAATTGTGCCTTTTCATCTCTGTATTCTTGCACACAGTAGGAACTCAATAAATGTCTATTGAATTAACTTATTTAATAAATCAGCATGAGACACCACATTCTTATTTGATAAGGCTATTTAACAGTATATTTTTCACATGCTGAGCTTGAACATAAAAATATAATGCAAACAGCAAATAGGGCCTATAAATTTTCATTAAAATGTAAATAAGATATTCACTTTTATCAGCTTTTTTCTGTCTTTACACCCTGTCATGATGTCTGTGACTTACTCTTAAATGCTTCAACATTACAAAGCTAAACTATTTCACTTACCCTTACTACACATCTACACTACAGAGATGGTTAGCTAACATTGAATCAGAAAGGCCACACTCTCAGTGGCTACTGAAGATGCTTCGATTCTCTTTATTTATGGTCATGACCAGGGACTTTACTACCTGGCATAATGAATGTTAGAAATGAACTTTCTTTGGTGAAATGACTTATTAATTAGAATGATGCATATTAAAAATACAGTCACTGCCAAAATTAGTGATACCCAAACTAAGGGAGTTGATTAAAAAAATATTACAGACACTCCCCACCTTTCTATGGAAAGGTCACAGGAAACTGCCTCTACCATAGAGGTCAAGGCTGATTCCTAAACAATCTTGTGTGCAGCCATAGGTTTGAAAGATTCTAGTAAAGAGTTAACTAAATGCGGTCGCCAGAATATCAGTATCTTATCTGCCTTGAGTAAATATTTCAGGCAATGTTGAGAACATACTATTCTTCCCTGATCACTTGAGACTTACTCAAAGTTTGTAAAACAAGTTGTCTAAGAAGTGCTTACCTAAAAACATCTAAAAAATATCTGTGTACATGATGGAATTTGGTCAAGTGTTGATTTCAGTGTAACTTGGTAGAGGAATACAGGGGAAAAATTGTAACCTTTGCCTACCTCTAACTATAGGCAAATGTAATTTACCTATAGTTACACATAACACATTGGTTTAGGTCAGTTTGCAACACTTCCATAAGTTGGAGTTTTTGTTTGTTTCTTTATTGCTGCTTTTATTTGCCTTTTATGCTAAGAAAACTTTAACAATGAAGCAGCCATTCCCACAGCAGAATATCACTGATGCAGAATAAAATTAGCAACTTTATTAGCATATGGGACTCTCTTGGCAAACTGGACTTGGAGTAGCAAATATCATTAATATATATATGAATATCTTCCAATTTTTTTTTGCATAGGCATTTTTTGCCTAGAAACTAAAAGCCACCTCTGCCTCCAAAAGGAACACCCATGAAATCACCCGACAGGGAAGATGATTCACCTCCTATCCTTTAGTTTTGCTCCCATTATTTTACCTCTATGTATTTCAGCTTACATCACTGAAGTCGGATCCTTTCCCAAATCAAAGGCTGAAGATTTTAATATTTAATAGTCCAGTCAGAAAACCAACTGATGGATCCTAGAAGAAAGCACCCTCTTCCTCAGCCTTCTCTTCATGTGATAGCTAAAGCAGTTAAATAAAGCTTCTGTATTCACTGTAGTAACGTCCAATACTGAGACTCAATTTTTTCTTTGTTTTTGAGATGGGGTCTCTCTATGTTTCCCAGGCTCATCTCCAACTCCCACCTCAGCCCCCCAAGTAGCTGGGATTACCAGTGTGTGCACCTACCACACCCACCTTCAAATGCATTTTTAATAAGTCCCAAAGGCCTGAGGAAGTAACCCTGGAAGTGTAAAGATGCATATAGTGATAACACCTCCCTCCATTTTCTTCAAAAATATAACTTTCCAGAAACTCTTCTGCATGCAGAGTGCACTCCAGGAGGGCCTAGAATCCTTCTCCGCATATTCTAACAAGGATTCAGGGGCAGTATATATTGGAACCTGGGACAAAGGTACATGCTATGTTACAGGCCATTGATCAAATACCAAAGTTTTACTGAAAGCTCATGATTTGTTATTCCAGTCAACATTACACTCGAAAAGACTCAGCATACTAGGCATTCCACACAAATTGAGGAGGATGCTAAATAAAGAAGAGAAGAAAAAGAAGGGAATGATTAACAATATTGGAAACTCCCATGTCCTCAATATCGAATGCTCTTGATACCTAGAAGCAATGCATGACCTTTTAGAAGTAAATAAAATATGTCACATAGTGCTAGTTTGTATTTTAAGTTTATGCTGCACTCTCTGAGGACCTGGATTCCATCCCCAGCACCACAAAAAGAGAAGGATGTGACAATCCACTCCCCAAGCAATCCCGAAATAATTAGCCATTGAAAACCCTATGTGTGTTGCTTTGAGTCAGACCCGATTCAGTGGGACCTAATAACAACATTTCTAAAACACATCTGATTTTTTTTTCTATTCTTAAAGAAAACTTAACTTTTGGATAGTCTCTCAAACTCTTTTCTAGGTTGCTAAACTAGTATTAAAAGATGATTAAAACAACATCACAGGTATGTGGCTTGGGGCTTTTGAATAAGATATATTATACCCAAAATATCCACATTCTGGATTGGGATTCATTTTACAATGCAGGCAAGCTTAGCTTGTTTTAAGTGAACATTATGTCCATTAATTTTATGTCTAAATGTAAAGTTTTCATTTCTAGATAATCTTTATTCTAGCTTCCCTCTGATAACTTTGCAGAGCAACCACAGAAACAGTGTTACTGGATTTTGAAGTAAATACCAAGTTTAATATGCATTACATTGAACATAAAGCTATTTACTTCTCTAGTAGCTTATTTCAGAATATTTGAACTGGGCAGAAGAGGTTTAAAAACTAACTCTTAATTAACTAAGGGAATTGGGGAGGAAAGGGTTTTTTTTTTCTCCAGGTTGCTGGAAATAAAGGAACTTGGTTCAACATGGGAGGCCTGTGGGAACACAGATATGAACAGGGGGAAGACTCTACATCCAAGTAATTGACTATCAAGTAGAGAAGAGATAATGAAAAACACAAAATAAGTTACATGCTGAGGTTACAAACAAAAGCTATAAAACTGAAAAGGCAAAAAAAAAAAAAAAAGAACACGTCTCTAAGGAAGTAGTGGGGCAGAGGTAGGGCTTGGGAAAAGCCTTTGGAGAAGGGGAGCTAACATTTCTTGAATACCTACTAACTTCTGCCCAAGAACAAGATGGTCCACTTAAATCTTAAAATAGTTTCTGAGGAGGATACAATTTTACAGAAGATGAAGACAATGATTACTGAACATAAATGCCTGGGCATCTTAAGTTAATGATCAGCACCAGGATAGAACCCAAATGTGTATGGTTCCAATATCCATGCTGTTTAGATTTAAAACACTTCCTTTCCTGAAAAGATCTGCTAACCCCCTTACATGCATTAAGTCACGGAATCTCATTTAATCTCCACCTAAAATCCTGTGCAATAGGCCCAACATCCCACATTTGAAGGGAAATTCAAGATTCAAACACAGGTCTGCCTCACCGTGACTTGGAGGTGAGCCTGAACCAAGAACAGAAGGTGAAGCCAGGAGCAGTGGTATGGCTTGTAATCCCAGCAGCTCAGGAGGTGGAGGCGGGAGGATCGCAAGTTCAAGACCAGAGGCAGTATGCATAACTTAGTGAGACCCTGACTCAAGATGTTAAAAAAAAAAAAAAAAAAATGGGCTGGGGGCGCAGCTCAGTGGTCCAGCACTTGCAAAGCATGCAGGGGCGAAGCCCTGGGTTCAACTCCCAGTACCACACACACACACACACACACACACACAAAAGAGGACCAAAGGTGAAGAAGGAAGGAAAGGTACAAGGAGAGGTCCCCCCTACTTCCGCATAGTGATGGCTGAAAAGTCACAGTACGTGTAAAGCCAGAACTGAATGCCTAATGGACTTTTCATTTTCCCAAAGAACACTTACTACATCATCTGACCCTTCTGCAAAGGGCAGACAGTATAAACTTTATAAACTGACTGCTACCAGGATAACTTTTCCCTAGAGAACTCCACTCTCCAAAATTCCAAATACCCTCCCAGAGAGGGAACTGTGAGGTAAACAGATCCCGTCCTCAGAGAGTAACCAAGGAGGCTCTGGCCGTGACTCAGGAAATTAGGCACTGCCTTGATTCATCACCGCAAAGGCTGCTTCCTGGGGCCGTGAGTAGGAAGTGAGCCAGGAAAAAAATGAACAACTGCTCCCCACAGCTGAATATGTGAGTGCCAAAAAGAGAGTGACCCACGACACCTAGGAAAGTTTCTCAGGATACACAGCTAGTCCTCCATGCTGGAGCAAGCCTTAGTTATTCCAGCACAAGTTTTTAGGGCCCACTGCTGTTCCTTGGCAGAAAAAAAAAAAAAAAAAAAGACTCAGGAATGAATTTTTAATAACATCTTCTCAAGCCAGAATGGGCAACAAAGGTTTCTTGAGCTATACATGGAAACACGCCCTGGTGCTGCCAAGTACTTAAAGCAAGACTCTACTTCTCTGACGTATGATTTGTGATCTGAACAAATTCTGACTTCAAAACAGTTTCTCAGGGAAGAGAAGAGAGATCAGTCATGCAAATGTGTGCATACCTTCTGGAATAAAAGCAGTGGGAAACTAAATGCCATTTCAGTTTCCTTGAAGATTAAATCTACAGTAGGAAAAGCAGAAGTCTCCCATTGGTTGGGGTTTTTTGTTTGTTGAATGAATATACTCTCCTAAAACTTTACAGATTTTTAAATAGCCATAAGTTCACTCTTCAAATGAATCACTGAAGTATCCATCTACATTGAGACAATGCTTAAAACAATTATGAGGATCTTTTGTTTGAGAAAATGTAATACACTTTTACATAAATTTTCTATTTTTAAAATAATTGGGATATAACAAGAAAAGCATTATTTCCGAGAAGAATATTACCTTGTCTACAAGGCAAATAAATAGCTTTTTTAAATTAAGATATTTAATTTCACTAAATGAAGATATGATCAAGAAATGCTTATTTCCTTAATCCATTTTAAGGTATTGAACACACCTTTACATTTAGCTGATTTGGTAAGAAAATATGTCAGAAAATATAGCTATTGCAAGCATATTAAATAAGGATTTGGTGACCTTGAGTCCAAGGAAGAGAATACTAAAAAGTAAGTTTCTCCTAAAGGTTCACGGCCATTGCATGGAAGAAAATGTAGATTGTTAGGAATAGCTCCAAGGAAACCCAGGTGCACTGGTGCATACCTGCAATCCTAGCAAGTTTGGAGGCAGAGGCAGGAGGCTCACAAGTTCAAGACGAGAGGCAACCTGCGTAATTTAGCAAGATACAGACGCAAACATAAAAAATAAATGGGCTAGCAGTACAACCTATTGGTACAACACTTACAAAGTTTGTGTGAGGTCCTGGGTTCAACCTCCAAATACTGGGGGGGCGGGGAATAACTCCAAGGTGTCCAAGCATAGTGGCACATGTATGCAATCCCAGCACTCAGGAGGCGGAGGCAAGAGGATCATTGTATGTTCAAGGCCAATCTGGTCTACATAGCAAGTTCCAGGCCAACTTGGGCTACATAGTGAGATCCTGTCTCAAAAACACAAATAAACAAATAAAAAAAATAGCTCCAAGAGCAGATAAAGGATCATTGGGTAGAGGTAAGCAAGAAAGATTCAGGGTGAGTATAGGAAGAGCCCTTGAATTATTTTAGCTATGCAAAGATAGAGTGGGTAATTCATTCTCCATAGCAAGAAATATTTAAGCAAAAGCTGATAAGCAGCTGCCAGGTATTCTTTAATATTTTGAGCTGTAGATAATAAATTCCTATTCTATCTATGGAAGTTTAGAAAATATTTTAAGATAACTTGGAGAGATATTAGAACAATGTACATACTTCTTGCAGCAGAAACCCCAGTCCTTCTCGTTATATGTCATGCTCAGAGATTATAACCCACCACCCGTCATTTCACAGAGGAATCAAGTTAAAGGTATGAGAATGGATCAGTTCAAAATTTTCACGATCCCCAAGGAAAAACCCATACTGAGTTAAATTATGTACAGATATGAGGGGGGAAAAGATCATTGATATAAGTATATGGCAAAAGTGTGCCCTGAAATTTTAGGTTCTAAAAAATTTGATGTGCCTAGAAAGGAAGGAAATGTGTCCATCTTAATTATCTAATTCTTAACATTTACATAGCTAATATTCACAAATACTAGAGCCATTTATGATTTTTTATTATTGACCAAATATGAAATTGACTTTGCCATGCTGCTTCAACTCTAACAATTGCTGATACAACCACCTCATCCTAGGATGACCAAATGGCTTGTAAGACTGGAAGCTTTTCTGAGTGTCTGACTTCCAGTGCTGCAAAAACCATGGAATTAACTAAAAGTAACACAATGTTTCCTCCAAGTGTCTGTCAATTTGCCATACTGTGGGGACTAGCATGTTTCTTTGATGCTGAAAGCTATGCCACTGGTATTACAGATCACGCAAAGTGATCTGCAGGGTCACCCAAAGTGGACAGGTTTCTGTTGAACTTCTAGACTGAGACTCCCAAAACAATTAGTCATTGAAAACCCTGTGAATAGCAGAGAAACATTGTCAGATGCTGGAAAATTAGCCCCTTGGTTTGGAAGGCACTCAAAAGATGACTGAGGAAGAATTGCTTCCTCAAAGTAGAGTCTACCTTAATACAGGAATGGAGTAAAGCCCCAGGGACCTCAATTTGCCGATGTGGCATGACTCAAAATGAGAATGAACAATTGTACACATTCATTAATATTTAGAACATAGAATGTACATAGTATGAATCTAGGAAAATTAGAAATCATCAAAAGGGGAATGGAGTATACAAACATCAACATTCTAGACATCAGTGAGTTAAAATGGACTGGCATGGTCAATTTGAATCAGATAAGCATATGGTCTACTATGCCAGGAATGACAGATTAAAGAGAAATGCAGTTGTATTCATCATCAAAAAAAAATCTCAAGATTTGTCCTGAAGGACAATGTTGCCACTGATAGAACAATATCCATATGCCTACAAGGAAGGCCAGTTAATATGACTATTATTCAAATTTATGCACCTACCACTAAGGCCAAAAATGAAGATAGGGAAAATTTTTACCAGCTTCTGCAATCTGAAACAGATCAAACATGCAATCAGGATGCAGGGATAATTACTGGTGACTGGAATGCAAAAGTTGGAACCATAGACGACTCAGAAACAATGCTGGAGATCACATGATAGAATTTTGCCAGACCAATGACCCTTTCATTGCAAATACATTTTTTCACCAACATAAACAGCAACTATACACATGGAATTCACCAAATGGAACATACAGGAATCAAATAGACTACATTTGTGGAAAAAAATAATGGAAAACATCAATATCAGAAGTCACAACAAGACCAGGTGTTGATTGTGGATGAGGCCATCAACTGTTCATATACAGGTTCACCCTGAAACTGAAGAAAACTAGAACAAGCGTACAAGAGCCAAGTAAGACCTTGAGTATATCCCACCTGAGTTCAGAGACCATCTCAAAAACAGGTTTCATGCATTAGACACTAATGAGTGAAGACCAGATGAGTTGTGGCATGAAATAAAAGACATCATTCATGAAGAAAGCAAAAGGATATTAAAAAGACGAAAAAAAAAAAAAGAGAGAGAGAGAGAGAGAGAAAAAAGACCAAGTTACATGTCAAAGAGACTCTGAAACTTGCCCTTGACTGTCCAGCAGCTAAAGTAAAAGGAAGACATGACGAAGTTAAGGAACTAAACAGATTTCAAAGGGGAGCTAAAGAAGACAAAATCAAATATTATAACGATATGTGCAAAGAGCTGACAGAAAACCAAAAGGAAAGAACATGCTGTTTTCTCAAACTTAAGGAGTTGAAGAAAAAATTCAAGCCTCAACTGGCAATAGTGAACGATTCTAAAGGGAAAATTTTAAATGACACAGGAAACATCAAAAACTGGAAAGAAGCTGGGCGTGGTGGCGCACGTCTGTAATCCCAGTGGCTTGGGAGGCGGAGACAGGAGGATTGCAAGTTCGAGACTAGAGGAAGTCTATGTAACTTAGTGAGACCCTGTCTCAGGAAGTAAGCAAAAAAAATAAAAGGGCTGGGGGTGCAGCTCAGTGGTCCAGCACTTGCAAAGCATGCAGGTGTGAGGCCCCGGGATCAACCCCCAGTACCCCCCCCAAAAAAAAAACTGGAAAGAACACACAGAGTCTTTATACCAAAAAGAACTGGTGGATGACCAACCATTTTAAGAGGTTGTATATGATCAGGAACCAATGGTACTGAAAGATGAAGTGGAAGCTACCTTGATGGAATTGGTCAAACACAAGCCTCCAGGAATTGATGAAATACCAAAAGAGATGTTTCAACAAACAGATGCAGCACTGGAGGTGCTCATTTGTCTACACCAAGAGATTTGGGAAACAGCTACTTGACCAACCAACTGGAAGAGATCCATATTTGTGCCTATTCCGAGGAAAGCATATCAATTTTATGTGGAAATTATCGAATGATATCATTAATATCACACAGAAGTAAAATTTTGCCAAAGATCATTCAAAAGTGACTGAAGCAGTATATAGACAGGGAATTGCCAAAAAATCAAGCTGGATTCAGAAGAGGGTTTGGAAGCAGGGATATCATTGCTAATGTCTAACGGATATTAGGTGAAATCAGAGAATATCAGAAAGACGTCTTCCTATGTTTTATTGACTATGCAAAGGCATTTGACTATGTTGATCATAATAAATTATGGATAACATTGAGGAGAATAGGCATACCAGAGCACTTAATTGTACTCATGAAGAACCTGTACATGGACCAGGAGGCAGTTGTTCGAACAGAACAAGGAAACACTGCCTGGTTTAAAGTCAAGAAATGTATTTGTCAAGGCTGTATTCTTTCAGTGCACCTCTTCCATCTCTATGCTGAACAAATAATCCAAGAAGCTGGAAGAGAAAAGACCCATAATACAGAATGCAATTCTATGAAAATACAAAAAAGGGGGAAAATGTCAGAGTACAATCCATGGTTACCTACACTGTCATTTCAGGTTAACTAAAATTCTTACTTTTTTCTGTTTATTTTGTTCTATAAAATGCTTAAAGAGATGGAAGGGTTAAGAATACTAATTTGATAGTTTCAAAATGAATATATCAGCTCACATATTGCTCTGTACCCCACTAACACGTATAAATAAAATACTAATTAAAAAACTTATTTAAGGTGCAACAAAAATGCCACTCTCTGCTTCATGCCTTTCTGAATCTTTCCTAGAAGTGGTCCTTTCATCTTGTGCATCTCATCAGCTTTTATTTTATTCATTTATTTTAGTTCTAACCTATATCATAGGAATTGCATAATTATATCTTCTGCTAGATCATAAACCATTTCTTACTCAACTTCATGTACCATCTAACTCAACTTCATATACCTTCTAATGTCTCACACATTACAAGCACTTAGCCTACACTAATAATGCATGAAATAAATTGGAATTCTTCTCATATACTCATTTTACATTCTTATTAGTAAAAGCTAAACTTCCACTGTCTGTAGTACCTATCATGAAAGTGGTACACTTTAGAAACATATATCTTCATTATTGAAATAAATTACCAGCTAGTCACAGATTCAACCCCAAAGATATCACTTCTGAATGTATGTGCACCAAATTCATTTTTTGTTTCTCTAGTTTAGAGAACTATTTCAAAATCTCAACTAATAGAATAAGAAAGAGAAAGAGATTAGCAACAAGAATGGGGGAGCGGGGGTTGGTAGTACCAGAGGGCTGAACCCAGGGCTTCACGCAGACTTTTGGAAATACTCTCTAGTACTCTACAGCTGAACCCTGTCTCCCCTGCCTTTTTAATATTTTATGAGTCAGGGTTCCACTAAGTTATGCAGGCTGCCTCTGACTTCAAACTTGTAATCCTCCTTCCTCCTCCTCTCAAGTCACTAGAATTACAGGCATGCACCTCTGCACTCGGCCTCAATGGGGATTTTTTTTAAAGTTTTCCTCCAGAAACTACTGTAGATGTGGAAACTTTGGGGTAGGAACCAGATCTTCACTTCAAACAACTTTCTCTTTCAATTTTCAGGAAAAACCCTCCAGAAAAGTGCTTAGGTTTTACTAGTTATCACAAATAAAATATTTTTTCTGCATTATTCACAACAGCCAAGTTATGGAATAAACCTAGGTGCACATCAATGGATGAATGGATAAAGAAAATATGGCAAATATACACAATGGAGTTTTATTCAGTCATAAAGAATAATGGTATTATGTTGTTTTCAGGAAAATGGATAAACTGTAGAATACCATGTTAGGGGAAATAAGCCAGCCTCACAAAGACAAGTATCACATTTTCTCCCCTATGTGGAATGGAGGGGAGAATATAAACATAAGATGAGGATTATTAGGGATCTGAGAGGAGAAAAGGAGAACAGAGGATAAGAAAGAGTAATGGGGGCAAATATGAGCAAATGACATTATAAGCATGTTTGAAAATGTCATAATAAAACACATTACTTTGTACAATTAATATACACTAATAAAATAGATGGCTGGGGTTTAGCTCAGTTGGTAGAGTGCTGATCTGCACTCTATGAGGACCTAGGTTCAATCCCCAGCACCACAAAAATAGGAGAGGGACATGGCAATCCACTCCCAAAGCGATTGCAAAACAGCCATTGAAAACCCTATGAAGGTTGCTATGAGTAGGACTCGACTCCATGGCACCTAACAACAACACAACACAACAATAAAAAAGAGAAAAGAAATTAGATTTTTTATTTCATAAAACCATTATTTATGACAACTCTTTCACTTTGTAAATAACCAATAATTGGTTGTTGTTGTTGTTAGGTGCCGTCGAGTAAGTGTTTGACTCATAGCAACTCTCATAGTGACCCTACATACAACAGGCGAAACAGTATTACCAATGCTTCTCTGCTATTCATAGGGTTTTCAATGGCTGATTGTCTTTTGGGAGTGGGTTACTGGGTCCCTCTCTCAAGTCTACAGCACCTGGTGTTCCCAGGCGGTCTCCCATCTAAGTACTAACCAGGCCCGACCCTGTTGAGCTTCCCAGGTCTGATAGGATCAGACACCACAGTGGTATGGATGCAGGCAATAAATAGTAACAGAGTAAAAAATTACAACTTACCAATAGAAGCACAAAAGACTAAGAGTTACTAGTAAAAACTAAAATGAGAAGCTCAGATTCTTTAGGTATGTTGTACCAGGGCTAAATTAGTTAGTAATCCTTAAGTCCAGGAAATATTCTTTCTACAGTGGTAAGAGCCACAGCATCTTCTGTGCTCAAATATTTCTGAATATTTATATACTTGGACCATATATTCAAATAAATAATACTAAATGGCCTTCCCTATTCCTTTTCCTTATTGTTTATTTTCCCAACTAAGATTTATGTTATTTTCTCCAAGAGTCCAACTCATTTAATGTTAATCAGTTTTTGCTTTCCTCCTCTTATGAAAAATATAGTGATCTTCCATTCCATTTTGTCTAACCTTTGTATTTAATCTTTCCTATGGATACATTCTAAAATTCATAAAGTCAATATACTCTTTTATATTGATTTACTCATTAATATTTATTGATCACTTACTATATCCCACTCACTATTCTAAGTGCCAGAAATACAGCAGTTATCAAAACACTCAAATTCTTGCTCTCAAGGAGATTACACTTAGTAGAGCAAACATAATAAACACATGTGTATTAGGAGGTATTATGTGCTATGAAGCATAGTAAAACCAGATATGGACTAGAAAGTGCTAGAGGGAGAATACTGTTTTAGGTAGCATGGTAAAGGGTATAATAGAGGACCAAACCTTCCAAAAACCTAGAAGTACATGCCTGGTGGAAATAACTTTTGTGCCAAGGTCCTGAAGTCTAACTGGTCAGGGAATAGTAATAAATAATTAATAAACTCAATAGCCCAACAGAGGAACTGGGGTTTAGCTCACTTGGTAGAGTGCCGTTCTGCCTTCCCTCAAGCTCTGAGTTCAACCCCCAGCACCACAAAAATGGGAGGACATGGTATCCCACTTCCTAAATAATCACAAAAAACAATCTGCCATTGAAAACCTTATGAACAGCAGAGAAGCACTGTCACAGTGCTGGTGATAGCACAGTGTCAGGGAGTGTTTTGTTCTGTTGTATGCAGGGTTGCTGTGAGTCAGACCAGACTCAATGGCACCTAACAACAACAGCATAGCCCATCAGATTATACAAGCTAAAGACTTCATTTAGTTAAGGTTCATAAACTTTCTCCAATTTTTAAAATTATTTTTGTAATAGAAATTAGCATATGAAACACAAAATAATCTAAACTACACTGTCTCCTTGAACTAATTATTGCTGAGTACCAGTAGATATTGAGACAATTCCAGATGGACAAAACCACTGCCTGGTTCTAAACCATGCCAGATATAAAAATGACTTTGTGTAGTAGTAATTCAGTCCCTCTCAATTCTCATTCTCATTTTCAGCCATAGTCTAAGTAAATGAAATGACAGCCTAAGTGTATATGAATTACTACATACATGTCTAAGAATTCATCATGTTTATCACTATTACCATTATACTTGCACTGGGATTTAGCTCAGTTGGTAAAGAGCTTGCTCTGTATGCTCTGAGGCCCTCGGTTCAATCCCTAGCACCGGAAAAAATAGAAGAAGGACCTGGCAGCCCACTCCTCAAACAAATCAGCCATTGAAAACCCTATGAATAGCAGAGAAGCACTGACAAAGTGCTGGATATGGCACAGTATCAGGTAGTGTTTCTTTCTGTTGCACAAGAGTTGCTATGAGTCAGACCCAATTTGACAGTACCTCACAACAACCACCATTACTCATAGGTACTGACTTTCTCTTCCACTGGCATATATATAGTTCTATGAGGGCAGAGACTGTGTTTTGTCTAAGACTCTATTCCAAATCTAAAAAGCAATACCTAAGCTATCTACTAGATGCTCAATAAATACTAAAAAGCAAGTAGGAATGTTACAGAAAGGAGACAGTAATAGAGGGTTATTTTAGTCAAAAGGGGGAAAGTTGATATGGTGATGACAATAACAAAACCTATAATATTTTGTGAGTCCTTACAGGATGGCAGGTATTGTGCTTCAAAGTGCTGCATACAGTATGTGCAACTTTATGAAGTAATATTATCATCCTCATATTACAGAACAGAGACTGAAATAGTTGAATATGATCAATTTTTAACTATCAGACTTCATGTTTGAAATCATAGTGTTTCAGTCAAAGAACAAGGAAACACACACAATCTCATATTAATAAATTGTAAGTGTACAAAAAAAGATGTTTCAGGAACACAAAACTTAGGAACAGAGTACAAAATTAGGAATGAATAGGTACCTCTCAGATAGAAAAAGGGCAAAATACAAGGGTTCTCTTGGAAGTAATACCAAGATCAGCCTTACTGTACATTTTATAAATGGACTAGAAGACACTGAGTAATCTGATGTCTCAAATTTTGCAAATGACACATTAAGCATCTCTGGGGTGTGAAATGCCAACCTGACAAAAATAAAACAAAGTATGCTTAGAGAATGACAAATGATAAGTTCATAGGGCCCCAGAATGAGATCTGGCAACTCTGTGAAACAGGTAGGTGTCTCTCCAATTTCCATTCCAGCCTTTGCTTCCCTGGTCCAGCGTGCTCTACTCTCTAATCTACTCAGGCCCTGAGGCCTGGTAACTTATCCCATTGCAAAGTAAGAGTAGAAGGGCCCGAAAACTCAGAGCCAGCCAAGACGTGAAGTCCAGCCTAACCACACAGTTAGTGTTCTGACCAGGAAGTCAAACCTCACGGATTGGAAAGAGCTGGCACAACCCAGTCCTCAAGGAAACCAATTCCAGAACACAACCACTAAGCTGTCACTTCTCAAAATGGACAGAAGCCATTTTGCTAAAATGCCTGGCTCCATGACATAGAAAGAGTAAGATTGTTGAACTTACTACTATAATACATGGCACAAATCGAAGATACACACGTTTAAGAATTTAAATGAATTCAAAGTCATGGGTCTAAATGAGATTTAAGGTAGACCACAGCCACTTCTGAGATGGCAAAAATCAGTTTCAGCTCCCATCACAGGCTTCTTGAGGCAACATTGGATGTCCAATACTATAGTCAATCAATCATAGGTCTGATGTATATAAAACTTCTCGTTTAAAATATTTAGTAGCTATCAGACCTCAGAATTAAACAATCTGCCTCTCAATACCTATAAACTTATAATCCTTTAATATATGTTGGTTGACATTCAGAAACCAATAGTTTTTATGTTTTAGGTCACTAAACAAGCAATTACAGAATGAAAACAAATGTTCAGTAATAAATACCTTACTGAATTTAAGACAAAACTAATGATAATTTTTGCTTGTTTTTATCTTAGTTAATCCATATTCAAAACATAGAAAAAGTAGGTGCTCTTTTTTCCAGATATTACATATAAGGAAACTGAGGCTTTGAGAACTTATGTGACTTAAAACCATGTAGTTATTAGTTGGTGAAGCAGGTACTCAAACCCTGGCAGTTTGACCCAGAATCCACACTCTGAGCCATAAGTACTTTCTACTGCCTCCACTTTCTTCTATAAAAATAAAAATTCATTATAATGTACATCCTTACACATGATTCTGCAAATCCATCCAGGTCAAATCTAATCCTCTAATCTGGCACAACTTGTTGTTGTTGTTGTTGGGTGCCGTTGAGTCGGTATCCGACTCATAGCGACCCTCACAGGGTTTTCAATGGCTGAGTGCTTCGGGATTGCCTTGGGAGTGGATTGCCAGGCCCTTCTCCCATTTTTGCGGTGCTGGGAGTTGAGCTCGGGACCTCAGAGACTGCAGCGCAGCGCTCTACCCACTGAGCTAAATCCTAGCCCCTGGCACAACTAGATACTACATATAACAGAATCAATCTAAAACAGTAGCAGAAGATCCTAGGGCAGTCACCAAAAGTATCATGAAAATGTTCAACTATACTTTGTAGCTTAATCAGAAAATAATAAAAGAAATCTATGGCCCTTCATGAAAACAGTAAGTCTGAATTAAGCCCCAAATTTTAAATGTAGATTTTTACCTCCTTTCTGCTCTAAAATACAGGGGGTGGTTTCAAGACAGAAAAGGACAGTTAAAGAGTCATCAGAGGTCATGTGGACAGAGATAACATTTCCATGTAAAACAGATCAACTACTCTGTGGACACAAAAATTTCCATCTGGAGAAAAGTCACCAAGGAAAGAAAAGCAAACACAAAGCTGTTTTAACATTTAGCTAAATTACATATCAACATAAGACCACCAAACTTTCAGCAGAAAAAGTGGTGGTTTGTAGAAAATGATCTTGAACACAGGCAGATGTATAAAAGACATGTGGATCTCAAACTTATGATGCCTGATGTTTAAGTGCCATTTTCATATTTTATACATCTGCCATATTAAAAAGCCATTTCAAATTGATTCACACTGGTGGAAAAGTCTTTATCTTTTAGAGTCACATACTGAAATATTTATGGATGAAATGATACTATGTGGTTTAAAATAATCCAGATTGGGGAGAGCAGAGAACGGAAGGAGGAACAGATGAAACAAGGGAAGCCATTAATCATAAATTGTAGAGCTGGAGGATAGATACATGGGGGGTTTGCTGTATGATCCTCTTTACTTTTTATTTGTACTGTTGTTAAAATGAAGCTAAAAGCTTGTAAAATATATTACACTTAATTTGAAATTTTAGAATATGGACATATATAAGTGTATACCAGATGTAATAATCTGTACTAACAATTTAAAATTCAGAAACTGAGCAGAACACAAAGGCCTCCACTAAATAGAGTACAGTTTATAATCAATTAGTTCATTTGAAAGCCTAGAATAACTAGGTCAAAGGCAAAGGCTCAATTTCGTTGGACATAATTTGTTTTCTTTGTTTTTCAGATTTATAATTTTAATCTCAGCTACCTGTTTCAAAATGCATTTTGGCCTGCAAGACAAAGGTTGACATATAATCTTTAATGAGGAAAGAAATTATAAACTATTTTTTAAAAAAACATCATTACATGTCACCAAAAGGTGTTCAGTTCAATAGCAATTACAAGATATGGTTCTAATAAACTTTAAAACCACCATGACTTGGAGTTTCCCTGATATAGTCCATTCTCCCTCTAGCCTTCCCACTCAAATCCCATATTTCACACATTAATTTTTGTTCTCAAGCTCACTCTATGGCACCAAACTGCAAAATTTTACATTTTGCTTCTACTAAAGACAAATGCCCCTTGTATCATGAAACCCAACTTATTATTGAAGGGCTACTTGGTTGTTTACCAAATCTGTGAAAAATTTTAAAATGTCTAAAGTACATATAATAAAATTCTCTGAATTCCTTTTTGGAACTAGCAAGCCAAAGTGACAATAGTATTTAATTATATTTTACTTTAAATTATATTTTTACTTTAAAAAGCAACTGTGTCAGAAAGTACCTATCACTGGCTTTATTAACAATTACATGAATTTCTACACATGAAAATTTGGTTACATACATAAGAAAAATAGATAGGAAAAAATTGTATGATTAATCATTGATTTACCTATATTTTCTCTTATAGTCATACCTCCAAATTCATATCTTCCTTCCAAAATGACCCAAGAATGACCTTTTTACTTTCTCTGACTCAAGCAAGCTTACTGGGGTGGAATGTAGATGAAAACAGGGTAAGGGGAAATGACAATGGATTCTGTTTTAAGGTAGCACTTTTATCTTGGGAAGAGAGAATACTTTCTCCAAAGTGATCTTAGGATCATTTAATTGGATAGTTGTTTTTCTTCCATTAGACAGGATTGCTGTATATTTAATCAGAAGGGAAGTCCACTGGGCCAAAACTTTTAAATTACTTCCTCTTTCTGTAAGAAACAAAAACTAAACCTTTTTATCAAGGGAAATTATAAACAGCTTCCAAGTTTAACAAGCCAGGAAGTTGTAGGGCAAGCAAGAAGCTATAAAGGAGAGCTGCATCATGCTGAATGCCTTTTCCAGCCCTGTGCTGCCAGGCACATGTGCCCCATCATGAATCTCTCACCCTCATTTGAAAAAGAAGAGGACTAACCAGGGCTCATGAGGTGACCCAGGATTATAACACCAGTCCAGCTGACTCCAAACTTCACTTCCTTCTCCACTTCTCTGGGAAATAGAAGACATGCCATTGCTTTGCTATAGCTTAAAGCCACCCCATGAGTAGGCCTGGGCCTGCTCACCTCTAGGCAAACATACAATCCAAGGCCTGCTGAGTCTATACAACAATTCTTAAAGACAAGAGGCTTTATTTTAATTTCTTTGCATTACTAATCTACAAGAACACTCAAAGCATGTTATCAAAGGATGATAAAATAGATGTGTAGCTATCACACAAATAATCTCATGAAATAGTTATACTATGAAACTATATCATGAAATAGTTATACCAAAAACTATGGAGAAAATAACAATATAACACCCCTTGTCCTAGTGTAATTACACTAAAATAAATGAAATAGGAGTTATCTAAATCTGACTTTCTCTGAAGGTAGTCATAAAAGAGTTGCCTGTCATTCAGAAGCAATAATTGCAAAACTCACACAGGCAGGAATGTACACTGCTATTCACGAAACATGTATCCAGTGCTATTTGTTCAAGATAGAATTACAAGACTGTGACAGACACTGTAGCCGGATCCCTCAACACCTGTTGCCAACCACCTTTGTCTCTTACCTACATCTACTTTTAAGGTTGACAAAGCTAAATATTCATTTTTCCCTGCCATTTTTTGTAAGAGGTGTGGAGAAGGAAGGACGACAAGGGATGGACAAGAGGACATTACCAACTCTCTGGCCAATACAACTTAAATGGAAGTCATCTGGTCAAATTTCTGGGTAGCTTTTAGTTTTCCTGATAAGGACAGATGAATCTAACAACATCCCTCACCCTTCACTGCACATATACTCCATCACCTTTCTCCCAAAGCAAGAGCAGCCAACTTGCAACTACTTGTTTCTGTTTGAGTCCCAAAAAGGAGACCAATGAGGAGGAAAGTCGAGGAGTGCAAGAATGGTGGAGCCAAGTCAGAAAGAGCCTGGGTTACTGAACAGCAGAATCAACTGAACAGCTGCCTACCTCCAGTTCCCAGTTAATGCAAACATCACACCCCTATTTGCTTAAGCCACTGTAAAACAAGCTTTCTCTTGCCTGAAGCTACTTCTCTAACAAACACAAATAAAGATGGTGCTAAGTACTCACTTAAAGCCCAGCTAACCAGAGCATTTGAGCACCAACTTAGTTGGAGTTTGAATTTTGCATCCTGAGATGAAAAATACACTGAACTCTGTATCAGGCAATGACAATGACTTGTTTTCAACCTTGCACAAAGAATTTCACTTTTCTGAGCCTCAGTCTTCCCATATTTCTAAAATGGAAAATAAATGATGCCAGCCCTGCCTATCTCACATGATTGTGAGGAGAGTCAGGTGAAGGGCCTGACTCCAAAAAACCCTAAAGTGCTATATGGAGATAAAATTTGTATAGTCTTCCTGTACATTATGCTTCCTGTGTATATTTGGTTACAACTCATCCCGCTCCCAAATTCTAGAGCAAATATACTATGGCAGAATTTACTAAAGAACACTAAGCAAATACCACTTAGTGAGTTTTTAATTGTTATTCCCTAAAATATCTTCACAGTATCTCTCTAGTCAACATACAGAATCTATTTTGAACCAGAAAGGTTCAAATCCATGAAAGACAGGATATATGTAGTCATGGTGGGGGAAAAAAGCACTTTAACATTTTAAAGTCACAGATATTCTACATCCCACATTTTAATTCATCTTTTGGTGTGATTTGATCAAGAAATTTGATTAAGGAACAACTATATGAAGAAATAAGCAACCATTGCTTTGGGACTCAATACAGTTAATTAATTCAAACCTCTTCTATGAAAGCTCTGCCTACTCAATAGCATTTTCCAGTTCTTTGAAAAGGCATAATGTTTAACTAGAAAATTGGGTTTGAAGTACTTACCTATTGGTTGGCTCTGAATGAAAGTGTTCACATAGTAAATGGTGAGGAAACAAGATGTTACTTGCACAGAGAAAAGTCAACTGAAACAACTTTGCAACTTTGCTGTGGATATTCCCACAACAGATTGCAAAATTAGGTGCCTGAAGTCCTAACATTATATGCACACTCAGTTTTAAAGAAAGAAATGGAAGCCAGGGGTGGTGGCGCATGCCTGTAATCCCAGCAACTCAGGAGGCAGAAGCAGGAAGATCACCAGTCCAAGGCCAGAGGCAGCCTGTACAACTTAGCAAGACCCTATCTTGTTATAAAAAAAAGGGGGGGGGGGGCTGAGGTGCAGCTCCATTGTAGACCACTTGCCTAGCATGTACGAGGCCCTGGGTTCAACCCTGCCCCCAGTGCCACCAAAAATAAAATCTTTTTTAAAAAAGTGTAAATTTTCATTTAGTAGAACACTCTCTGCTAGCACATCTCCTGTGCTAGTGCATCCTTTAATATCTTAGTTTATAACATTTCTTTAGTAAAAGCCTTGGCTTCCAGTGGAAATGATATAGCTTAATTTTGACAATAACAACAGGGGCAGTGAGATGAGGTTGGAAGCTGATTTTCACAACTGAAAAAAAATTGACAACTTTTTTTTTTTTATGCTGAAACTCATTGTTATTGTCAAAATTAAGCTATATCGTTTCAGCATCAAAAAAAACTGTTGTCAATTTCTTCAGCACACAGATCAGCGACATCAACATTGCCTGGGAGCTAGACAGAAAAATTCTTAGGCCCGCAACTTACCTACTAAATAGGGATCTACATTTTAAGAGCCCAGGTGATTCATAAGCACATTCAAGTTTGAGAGGCACTGATCTCTGTCAGCTGGTACTTAGTTCTAATTAAATAAACAGTAAACCAAGCATTGGTTATCTCAGCACAAGAAGAGTGTGGAAGTGGAGGATACCTCCAGCCTTTTTACTTCTACTACAAGGAAAACCTACAAGCAAATTTCATTTCAATTAACATTTTACATGAAATCACCATGATTTGAAGAAAAATAACTCAAGTAAGTTAAAGTTAAATTCACTCCTCCAGTAATAGGAAGAATATGTCAACTTATCTGATATTTATTTTGTTAATGTGAACATTCAATCTAAAAACAAAACTAAGACTTGTAGGGAAAATATAGAAATAATTTTGTTAATCATTGCTAAGATTTTATTTCAATTTGGATCAAATTTGAATGTTTTAAACATATGTTATGCTTAAATAATACCAACAGAAAAATATGTATTGTCAAAGCTTAATAACTTTAACACATTTCCTACTTGGGTTCTCCTAAAATGTCCTTACAATAAGAAAATATGAAGTAAATGGGGAAAAATTAAAAGGCTTACTAGAATATTAAAACTGGAGTATAGGAAGAATATTTAAAGGCTTTTTTAAAATCTAACTAAAAATCATCTCTCTAAAAGAGCAAAATGTAGGTGCAATATATTATCCCTAGGTTCAAGTAACATGGCTGCTCATTTGACAAGTTTAGATGGAGTGTGGCTATTATCATAACTCAAAAATATTCAGACACCACCGTAAAAATGGGAGAAGGATGTGGCAGTCCACTCCTTGAAACAATCCCCAAACAATCAGCCATTGAAAACCCTGTGAGGGCTATACCACTATGGGAAATATACCCAAAGGGAGATGAGTCATCATACCACAGAGACACTTGCATCTCCATGTTCAATGCAGCACTTTTCACAATAGCAAGGATATGGAATCAACCAAAGTGCCCATCAACAGAAGAATGGATAAAAAAAATTATGGTACATGTACACAATGGAATACTACTCAGCAATTTTTAAAAAATGAAATAATGTCATTTTCAGCAAAATGGATAGAATTGGAGAAAATTATCTTAAGTGAATGAACACAAGCCCAAAAAGAGAAATACCACATGTTCTCACTAATATGCGGGACCTGAATCAAAATTACAAGAAGAAAAAAACTCTATACATAAATTGGAACATAATAAAAAACTCATGTAAGCTTAGCGAAGAAGGAGCGGAAAGGAGGAGGGAGGGATCTAGCAAAAGGAAGAGATGATGGGAGAAGACAGGAGGGGGAGGAGTGCCAAAAAGGAGCAAGGAATGAGAGAGAGGTCGACCTCAAAGTAAACAGCCCAACTTTAATAGTTCAGGAAATAATTATAATAATACCAACAATGCCAAAGGATGACAATAACGCAAACAGACTTGATTATTCATGTAATACTGCTGACAATGTAAAAACATAGATCACTATAGAAAAAAGTTTGGACTTAAATCATAATCAGGATGCACAGTTATAGATAAATATTCCCACAAAAAGACATGCAAGTAGAAAGGAGGCCACTGGTGGGGGGTTGGGAGATGGCAGAGGAGGGGCACAAGGGGGTAAGGGGGAAGTTATGTGTGCAATGTACAGTGAAATGCATATATGGAAATGTCACAATGAATACCTGTCAGAATGAAACACATTAAGTTGTACATGAAAAATTTCCAACTAAATAAAAAACCCTATGAGGGTCAATATGAGTCAGACCTGACTCAATAGCACCTAACAATAACATAAATATTCAGAAATGCAACCTATTCATCCAAAACGTTATAGGAGCTGAGAGAGAAGAAATAGAAGAATTCTCCCTTTTTGCTTTGCAATGGCCACATTATTGAAGTTAGTTCATAGCTTTCTGGAATCTTCTACTTCCTCATCTGTAAAAACAGACGTCAGGCTAGAGATGTCTAGGTTCTTTCCAGACTGAAAATTCTTAAAGCCCTGATTCTACACATTCCCTCTACACATATGCAAAACTGAAAACACTCTTTTTTGTAATCCACCAAAACTGCAAATAAAAGAATTACACTTTAGCAAAATTTCCCCTGAAGTTTTGAAAAAGGAAACAAGATATAACCCAGCCATTTTACCATAATTATTTTACTTTTTTTCTTAGGGTCATAATTGGAAAGAAATGTGTCTTTTCTAATTATGGAATCAGCACGAGTCATGAGATATAATAGGGGCAGAAAATATCTGCAATATAATGATAATTCATTTTGTTTTCCGAAAAAAGTAACTGAAAACAGAAATTCCAATTTCCCAAAGTATTGTATTTCAGTGTGCAACATAGCTGCTATCAATCCAGTAATAAAAACTGATATTCACTTAGAATAGCAGTACATATATGATGTCACTAAATCTTCATGACTCAATGAGGAAGTATAATTGTCCCCATCCTATAGTTGAGGAAACTGAAGTCCCTCAGTTTCAGATGGGAGGACCCCTTGCCCAAGGTCATTAGCTCCATGACTAACATCCTGACCTTCTACTCAATCTCTTGCTCTCTCTTCATGCCATTGTGCCAGCTTACAAATCATTACTATTTCCAACTAAGCACATATTCACCTAATTTAATGAAGACAGTTGTTCATAAAAACTATAAACAATTAACTGAAACCAAATATTTGAAACCCATATGACAGAAAAAGGTTAATTTCCCATCCTTAATATCTGATGAGTCCTTACAAATTAAAAAAAGGAAAACACCAACAACTCAATAGGAAACTAGGAGAGAAGTATAACCAGAATTTATTTTAAAAAATCAATGCAAAATAGCTTGGAAATACGTGGGGCAAATACTGAATCTCAGTTAAATAATTTCAAGTAAGAATAAGCCCTTTCCTCTCATTCTCTTATTAAGATAACTTTAAAAAATGTTCATGTGTTCAATTGATTATGGTATAAGGAAAAGTTACTCTCATATTGCATCAGGAGAGAATATACTGGTTAAAATCTCTTTGGCAATTTTATTGCATTTAGCAGAACAAAAAACATATAGCCTTTGACTCGGCAATTTCTTTCCTAGAATTTATTTGTTATTAATTTTATTATGTGAACAAAAGAACAATGTTCACCATGTAAAGGATGTCCCTAAGAACATCAGCCACCACACCTAAAATACTGAAGATAATCCTAATGTCCACTCACCAGAAATAATTAAATTTGGAATACCTCATACAATAAAATACTATACTCCATATAAAGCACTACACTTCTAAAAAAGCAGAATAGTATTGTAGTACACTCCTCATTTGTATATGAAAAAAGAATGCATGACGATCACACCCTAAAAACTGAACTGGTAAGTGCTTAACAAAATATTTCTGGAAAAAACCCATGTAATTCCCCTGTTGAAAAGGGAACTGAGGACTCAGAAGTCTGGTATGGAAGGAGGACTTACATTTCAGGTTTTTTTTATTTATTTAAAACTGTTTGAAATGCTTAATACTTTTCATGCTTATAGTCAAAATTGCTTGATTTGTCAATCCAATTAGATAAAATAATATATATGGAAGCATGTTTCAAACTGAAGAGAACATGTACACCTAAGAGACCCTGGGCATTGCTTTATCACTAACATTTCAGGAAGACTTTTTATTGATCCAATATCTGCTGCCTCAGGCTAGCCCTTGTAGGCAGAATTCTCCAATGAATATTTCATGATGGATTGAAGAATTTTCTACCAATATGGAAACATACACCTAAGCGCTAACAGCTTTACACCGTCCTTCTCAAATTTTTCCACCAAATTACCCCTAATGTCAAAGATACTGAGTTTGCACCCTCTGAGACCCAGAAGGTATATCAAAAAGCCCTCACAGCCAGGTGCAGTGGCATACACCTGTAATCTCAGTGGCTCAGAAGGCAGAGTCAGAAGAATGGCAAGTTGGGGGCCAGAAGGCAGCCTGCATAATTTAGAGAGACCTTGTATCAACATTTAAAAAAAAAATTTTTTTTTAATTTAAAGTGACTTGGGCTGCATCTCAGTAGTAGAGTGCTTGCAAAGTATGCACAAGGCTCCAGATTTCACTCTCCAGTACTGCAAAAAATATTAAAATTAAAAATTAAAATAAATCTCACATTTTTTATATATCCATACTTTGTGTGATAGAAAAAAAACAACATTCAAAGCAAATGGACAATCCCAGAAGCATCACTGGGTTTATTCTATGGCCTTGCAGAATAAACACAGCAGTTTGAGGGAGTAGACTTTAAAGGGTATGTGTTAACATCTTAGCATAAGAGACCTTAAATTATGGGAAAAAGAACAGAGAGAAAAGGAATGAAAGGAGGAAAAATAATTTTTTTAACTTAAACATTCATTACATCTTTTGATCACACCTCATATCTCTGGGTTTCTTTTAAGTAGTATAAACTCTTTTTTTTTTTTTTCTTTTTTTGTGATACTGGGGGTTGATCCCGGGGCCTCACGCCTGCATGCTTTGCAAGTGCTGGACCACTGAGCTGCACCCCCAGCCCTTTTATTTTTTTTTTTCCTTACTTTCTGAGACAGGGTCTTGCTAAATTCCGCAGACTTCCTCTGGTCTCGAACTTGCGATCCTCCTGGCTCTGCCTCCCAAGCCGCTGGGGTTACAGGCGTGCACCACCACGCCCAGCTAATAGTATAAACTCTTATGAGCTTATAGTCATTTTAAATTTTTTTACTCATACAGACAAACCAAGTCCTAAATCATACAGAGACATAAAGGTAGATATGAATTGCCTATTTAATATCATAATGAGACAGAGAACTCATTTTAAGCATAATAAAACTAAGTGTTGAAGGTTACTTGCCCAAAGTCCAACAGCTGGTTTGGGACTATAGAAGTTAGGTTTGAACCAAAGAAAATGTGACCCCAAAGTTCAAGTTTTTATGTTATACCATCCTGTACGGAAAAAGAAAAGCAGAAGGAAGGCACCAGAGTCAAATGTTTCAAATAACAATCACGACTAGGAACAGTTCTGCACACGGCACCCCAAAAGACCCCTACTCCACCCTATATAAGGAAGAATTATCTTCTACATAAAAGGGTTACTACTTATATGATGACAAGATTGTATCATTTGTCTTACCTTTTTCTAAGGCTTTTTAACTATATATTTACCTTGCCATTCAGCCTTAGATTTATTTCTATTGTATGAAATTGCTACTTGTATTTACAATCACTCTTATAATTAAATATATGCTAAACTTCATTCTGAATTCCACTTGGCCTACAAGGTAATTTTAGATTCTCATACATATTACAACCCTGAGCCAGGCCTTCCCTTATATGACCTATTAATTATGCATCTTATAGAATAATAATGATACGTTCTCCATAGGTCCCAACACCAATAGATCTGATTACCAATTTTCTGATAATTATCTCAGAATGCAAAAATAGTAAAAACATGACACATCTATCATTCCTTCCTCACTTTACCAGGTTTGTTATCCTACTATAGAAAGAAAATCTGATTAGTGAGGCAAGGTTTTTTTGTTGTTGTTTTTAAGGTCAGGCTGATAACTGGCTTACACTTTAGGTGTTCCTACATAGTCAGGAGGGCTGGGATTTAGCTCAGTTGGTAGAGCACTGTGCTGCAGTCTCTGAGGTCCCAAGTCCAATTTCCAGCACCACAAAAATGGGAGAAGGGCCTGGCAATCCACTCCCAAGGCAATCCCGAAACAGTCAGCCATTGAAAACCCTATGAGGGTCGCTGTGAGGGGGATACTGACTCGATGGCATCTAACAACAACAACATAGGAAAGAAGGGTTTTTCCTTTCCTTTTTCATTGCAGTATAACACACATACTGTGGAGTACATAGGTTTTAAGTGGTCAGCCTCATAAGGTATTACAAAATAAGCATCCTGTACAAGCCAGCACCCAGATCAAGATACAGAACACCTGCAGTATTCAGAATCCTCCCTCCTGCCCTCTTCAGACATCTTCATCCCCTCAAGAAAGGAAACCACCTGGCTTATGATTCCACAGATTCATTTTGCCTGCGTTGAATCTGACACCTAACAACAATAGTGGAACAATGTAATACATAACCTTTCACTTAACATTATGTCTATAAAATATATCCACATAGTTGTAGGTTGTTGTTAGGTGCCATCGAGTTGTTACCTGACTCTTGGCAACCCTCATAGGGTTTTCAATGGCAGACTGTTTCGGGATTGCCTTGGGAGTGGATTGCCAGGGCCTTCTCCCATTTTTGCAGTGCTGGGAATTGAAATCGGGACCTCAGAGACTGCAGTGCAGCGCTCTACCAACTGAGCTAAATCCCAGCCCTAGTTGTAGGTAGCCATAGTTCATTCATTTTCATTACCACATGTATTTCATTCCTCCATTCTGCTGTTAATAAACATTTGGATTACTTGCAGCTTTAAATATTATAAACAATGCTTTCATAACACTCTTGTCCAATTCTTCTGACACATTCTAAGAGAGGCTTTTCCCATAATGGAGTTAGTGGATGATTGTTCAGGAGATTCTAGCTCTTCAAAAATCCAAACCCAATAAATGTTCCATTTTTCCTTCTATGCACAAATGTTTCCTTGCTAAATATGGTACATAAAATCTTAACCAAGCATATTCTCACTTTTAGTCCTTTTGGAGTAGCTTACCTTTCATTTTCTCCTTATAGACTAAAGGCAATTTGATTTTCTCTTGTGTTTTCTATTGTATATTACAACATCTGAAGACAAAACAAGAAAATTACTTTAAAAAGTGAAAACACAGTAATAAAAATCAACTGTCTTGAGGTATCTGGATTTTACTTTTCACATAAAAATAGAAGTCTCTCTGTCAGGCTGAAAAATCAGGGAAATAATATAAACTATACTTACAGCATTCAAATATATTTCCAAAAATTTCACTGTTGGGGGAAACTTAGCCACTTCTAGTGGTTTACTCACAGTCCCTTGGCTGCCTCTGCGAGAAAAAGAGGTAAGAAAAAACCCAAGTCTCCTAATTTTATAATCATTAGATCACTTCTCTGTTCATAAATAAGCATTGCCAAAAATGATTCATAATATTAAAAATGCTATTGATTTGGACACTCATAATTTTATGGAGCTTTTATTCTTAAAGTTGGGCAATAATTCTTGCCTTCATTATAAAACATTTATCCATTCCCACATTCAGATCCCCTGAGCTTTTATGCATTCTCTCTCATTGCTAGTCTAGCAGTGTGTGAAAACTAAATTGTTTTGAAAGAAATATAATTGCTCCACGTTAGCAGACTGGGAAAATTTTTACTTTTTTCCTTTTAAAAGTTAAATACTAATTACTATCACATTCACATTATTAACCACCTCATGTTTCAGCCCTTCTATCTTAATTAAACTACAGGAATTCATGGGATTAAAAATGATTTGCACAGACCTTAAGTAGCAAGATAATGGCTAACTCCCCAGTAAAATGAATGTAGCTCTGAGTCGCTTAACAAGCATTCATTCTGAGAAATGTGTCATTAGGCAATTTTGTCATTATACAAACATTATAGAGTGTACTTACACAAATACACCCACTGCACACCTATAACTTATTGCTCTCAGGCTACCAACTGGTACAGCAGCTTACTGTGATGAATGGTATAGACAATTATAACACAATAGTATTTGTGTATCTAAACGTATATACACACAGAAAAGGTACAGTAAGAATACTAGGTGATAGGAATTTTTCAGCTCCCTCATAATCTTATGGGACCACTGTTGTATGGGTGGTTTGTCATTGGCAAAATCATCATTATGTAGTTTATGACTCTATGAGTTTTGGCAAAGAGATTTTTCCACGTTCGCCAGAGATGGTTGGAAAAACTGGAAAGAAAAGGTACCTGGATTTTCATAGCTCTCTACCCTAACTAAAATAATTAAATATCTAAAAATTAGAAATTTGCAGACTAAACAGACAACCCCAAATCTGTTATTAAATTTTGCTCATGATCTGGTCCATGATGCTTCAAGAATAAAGAAATCATCATGTCTTTGCTGTTGTTGTCAGGTGCCGTCGAGTGGTATCCGACTCACAGCGACCCTCTGTACAACAGGGAAACCTATTGTCAGTGCTTCTCTGCTGTTCATAGGGTTTTCAATGGCAGATTGATTTTTGGGAGGGGGTTGCCAGGTCCTTCTCCCAAGCCTACAGCTTCTGGTGTTCCCAGGCGGTCTCCCATCCAGGTACTAACCAGACCCGACCCTGCTTAGCTTCCGAGATCTGACGGGATCGGATGCCTCAGGACTATAGCTGCAGGCCATAATGTCCTAGGAATCTACATATATCAGTGACTTTGAAATTAATCAACTATTTTTCTTATCACACAAAAAAATCTACTTGTCACCCTCAAATTCCAGAACCAGCAAGCACTGTTTACTTATAGCACTGCTAAAATTACAGCTTCATACCAGCTTTGATGGAAAACACAAACTGGATGTTTGTGAAGACAAATAAGCATTTTAAGCCTTTATGTTCTCTTTACACACTCAGCAAATTCCAGACCCAAACTAGGAATTCTAAATTCTTTGAACCCAAAAATTATTAGATTTGATGATCAAATGTGTGCATAAAAATAAATAAGACTCTCAAGGATCAAGAAGACAGCTGTTATACAAAAGCTGGTTATGTCTGAGAGGACAAAAGCAATCACAAAAGCAGCCTTAAACTAGCCTCAAAGTCAGCGGTCTCCAGAAATCAAGCAAGCAAGTAATTGCTTGGGCTGGGCATGAGAATATGAATTCGCTGTGAGAGAGCCTAGCACTTGACCGAGCCTCAGAAGGAGGCCCAAGGGAAAGGGGAGCTGCCCTTCAGTTCCAGCCAATTGTTCCCATATCTTCTGACTTCTCAAGACAAGCCAGAGATGCAGATTAGTATGTGATATCTTCCTATTAAAATGTCCACAGAAAAACTTAAGAGCTGCATGGGCCAAATAAAACATGTCTGTGGGCAGGATTCAGCCAGCTGGTTGCCAGTTTGAAATCTCAGAGAAACAGAGAAAGGAAGGAGTAAAATGTTTCCTTGCCTCTCCCTTCTCCAATCTGGTAATGCACAATCTTAGCGATCATTGTGAAAGTCTAGTCAGAGAAGATTTAAAAACAGTACAGAGACTTCAGTTTGATCCTAAGGAAAACGTTACTTTTTTATCATACTTTTCTCAGTGACTTTACACACATATGTACATGTATGTATGCATATGAATATACACACATAAACACACACTTATTTTCATACATCTAGGATCATAAATGCCAGAAGCTGTACCACTGTGGTGTCCAATCCCATCAGATTTCAGAAGCTAAGCAGAGTTGGCCCTGGTTAGTGCTTGGATGGGAGACACTCTGGAAATACCAGGTGCTGTATGCTTGGGAGAAGCACCCAGCAACCCACTCCCAAATAACAATCAGCCATTGAAAACCCTATGAACAGCAAGGAAGCACTGACAATAGTGATAATAGTGTTTTGCCTGTTATACGTAGGGTCACTACGAGTTGGACACTGACTCCATGACACCTAACAATAACAACAACAAGGATCATAAATATTGTTTGGAGCACTCCCATCATTGAGTTAAAATATATCTTGCCTATGTACACCAGAAAATGGAGATCCATTTAAAATATTTATATTCCAAAAGATAGGGTGACCTAAATTACAGTTGTCTTTGCTCTTAACAAAAAGCAAAATGTACTTAACTGCAAATTATTCTCTAGGGTCTGAAATAACACATTCAAAATCCAGAAGGCTCATTCTCAAGGACAAGTCAAATGCTTGCTGCTATGAGCCATCCTTGCTTTATTCATTACTTAGACCGTGATGTGTACAAGGGGTATGTGGAAACCAGAGAAGAATAAACAGAAAGCTCAAATCTCTGGTTTACACACAACTCTGATAATGAAGATTGTTATTTCTCACTGTCCTTTTGCAGAACAAGGCAATATAGCACAGAGGAAAATAAAAGTTTTGCATATCAACCAAAAGAATGAAGTACTCTATACAAACATTTTCATAATATAAATATGGTTTTATTGCATTCTCAGAAAGATAAGCTCCTTTCATCTTTGTTACCATAAACATGGACACATTTTACAGGCCTGTTATATTTGCCAACTATTTACCACTATCTTTGACTTAATGCATACTGGTCACTTTGGTTTAATAATGCTTCTTAACTCTTCAAAGAACCTAATAAGAATGGAGCACCAACCTGCCCTTAAAAAAAAATGCTTTGATTTACTGTATTTTATACACAACTGTGAAGGGTTCAAGGACCTCCTGTAGAAGTCCATCCAAAGCTCTATTGCAAAGCCACTATAATTTCATTTATTCTAGCCTCCCTCCCAAAAAGAAACATTTCAGAATATGCTTTAAGAAATTCAGTATGCTTTCATGCATTTCCTTCATATTCATTTGTATTTCAAAAATTGTTCATGTTTGAAAAATTACAGTCATTTTAAAACCATCCAGGACTGTGAAGATCATTAGACTACCATTTTGTCTGAAACTCAGTGGTAACCCATGCAGCTGTTAAAAAAAGTATGCCTTTTTTATTTCCGAACAATACATAAGTGCTTTTTCCTTTCCATTATTAGGTTGTTAAATATAGTGAGGTGACATGGAAATGCAACAAATATAAGAGTCTCACTCCCCAGAGATGTTTCCCACAGCTACCATGTAAGATAGACCGATATTTTCCATTTTAAAAATTTGATATGTTATAATCAACTCTCAAGTCTATAAATAAACACAGGACACATAAGTTTCTTCTTTTGCCTATCATTAACTTTCTGCTCTCTCTCACTGGAACTTTGATTTATTTTCCAAGACCTCCCTCCTATAATAAGGAGATGGATTTAAAGAAATGCCTATATATTATCTAACCACCAGTGAGTGTAAAATATTTTAGAGAACCATCTTAATGGGGGTCATGAGAGATGCTAACATATACTTATCAATAAATACAAAATACTGTTTCTGCATAAGGTTTTAAGGCCATTATATTCTCCTTCTATAACTGAATCTCATTGTTGAAATTTGATTAGGCCTGACCTCTGTTTACAAACACGAGATCATGTACTGAACCTAATAAAAAGAATAAGATGATACAGATACCACATCTGAAAAACAAAAATATCAACCTTGGGAGGTTGCTTGTGCTGATATTACTGCACACTGGATTTTGATTCCTTAGAACTCTAAGTTTTTTTGAATATGTACAATTAAAATCTATAGCATAGTCTACTTTTAAAAGATTAATATCATTGAAAGGCTCTATGCTGCTTAATTGAATTTACTTGTAATTGAATTTTGATATGCATGGTTTGAGGATATTAGAATATGTCTGCAATAAAATATGTAAACAACTTTGAACCTAACAGTTCAGCACTTTGATTCACTGACAAAGAAGGCAAGTATAGTATAAAAATGAAGAAATCACTCCTAACAAAACTGGCCCTTCCAAAAAAAGACCCACAAATGTCTTAATGAACAGGTTACTATGCTGCTGGTCCCAAGGGGGGAAAAAAAAAGCTGTATATTCAGGAAGCATTCTGCTGCCATCTCTAGACTTTCTAACTGTTGTTTCAATTTCAGAAAGAAATGTGTTCTTTAAAAATTTAGAGTTTTAAAGTTTCTATCTTAAACAGATCTGGAACCCAAGGATATATAGAATATTACTATAAAAAGACAAGTAAATGGAAGAGAAGTCTTTGATAGGGGGGTGGGACGTGGGTAGGAAATGCACAAGAGGGTAAGGGGGAACCTATATGAGTAATGTACAACAAATTGCATATATGAAAATGTCACAATGAAAGCATGTCAGAATGAATCACATTAAGGTGTACATTAAAAATTTCCAATAAGTAAATAAGAATTTGGAGTCTTGAGCCGGGCTCAGTGGCACACGCCTGTAATCCCAGAGACTTAGGAGGCAGAGGCAAATCACAAGTTCAAGACCAGAGGCAGTTCTACGTAATTTAGAAAGACCCTGTCTCAAAAAGAAAACTTTTTTAATGGGCTGTGGGTGCAGCTCAGTGGTACAACACTTGCAAAGGCCCTGGCTTCAACCCTCAGTACTGCAAAAAAAAAAAGAATATAGAGTTTCCTAAAATTGTGAGGTCAAATTACCATAAGGGAAAGACATAGGAAATCTGACTTATCTAGCTTTAAATAGACCAAAACGCATGTGTGTATATTTCAGATTAGATTCAAGCATGCTGTCCTCTAAGACTACACAGAGGCTCATTTCCTATGAAGCTAGTTCCCAGTCCTCCTCTGTGGTCCCACAAAACCCTGGGCAAACCTCCATCATTTCACTCATCAAATTGTATCATAGTCATATTCCTGGACCCATCTCCCCCAGAGATTGGCACAGTAACCTGGTGCTCAGAAATGTTCATTGAATCACTGAGTAACACCCTTCCCCCTACAGTGCTTAACTGTAGTTTTTAAATATAAATGTAAATCCAAAAAAAAAATCTTTTTTGTGGTTCTTTGTGTCTGTTCAAGCTCATGGAAATCTTTTTTTCTCTGAGAGTCTGAGGTTTTTGGAAATTCTACAATTTTTATGACTGTAGCTGAGCCCTGTAATCAGACGACAGAGGACTACCAAAAGAACTGCACTCCAACACCAGGCTCAGCCAAACATGTACCCTCCCTGTGTCTACTTTCCTTATCTGAACAATGGAGACAGCAATACCAGCCTGCCTTACACATCTGTGGCACGCAAGAACTAATAAAATTTATCAACCATCTAGAAAATATTTAAATGACTTGGAAATTTTATCACAATAGAGACGAAACAAATGCTAGTGGTTCCACCTTTTATTAGAACGACAAAACTTAATGCATTCTTGGAAACCATGAATGAATAGCAGTAAGGCAGGTCACATTTCCCAGAGGATATAATAGGAAGATAGGGTGTTATTTCATGAGCAAAAGAAGATGTCAAATAAAGTTCGCTTCTGTAACAACTCATAAATTTTTATGTTGAAATACATCACACAATATACATATACGGAAATGTCATAATGAAACCCATTAATTTAACACAGTAACTAAAAAAGTTGCTAATAAAAATATTTTAAAAATAAAAAATACATCACACATAGAGCAATGTAGATAAAACATAAATGAAACTCAATGAATTGTTTTTAAAAATGAATACACCTTTGTAGCCATCATGCAGGTCAATAATTAGACCATCTTGGGTACCCCAGATGTTACTCAACCCATTTCCTAATCATCACCCCCTTCTTCCTTCCAAAAGTAGCAAGTTTTCTTGACTTCCCAACTACTCTGATTTCCTGTCTTAACTATCCTCACTACAGTTATACCTATTTTGAACTTTATAAAAATACAATCATATAGTACAATGTATGATTTTGTATCAGGCTTCTTTCATTGAATCTTATATTGAGATTTATCCATGTCATTGCTAATATTCCATTATGTAAACCATTATTTATATTACTGTTAAAGAGGGGCTGGGGTTTAGCTCAGTTGGTGGAGTGCTGCTCTGTGCTCTCTGAGGCCCTGGGTTCAATCCCCAACACCACAAAAATGGGAGAAAGACCTGGAATCCCATTCCCAAAACAGTCTCAAAAACAATCAGCCATCAAAAACCCTGTGAGAGTTGCTATGAGTTAAACACAACTCTATAGTACTTAAAAATAGCAACAACTTTTAAAGAACACTTTGGTGGTTTTGAATATTACAAATTTAAATTCATAAAATTACTTTCCAAACCCTAGAAAACAGGCACAAATATGCTACATGCTATAAATACATAAGAAATCTTAGTGTGTTATATGCAAACTGAGTCCCAACACAAAACTATGAGACAAAAAATAAAAGTGTAAGTACTGAGTCATCAATCTAAATCTAAAATATGTACATAAGAAATATTCAAGATTTGTGCTTTTTTGCCTCTTAACATTTCGGGTGAAATGTTGTTCTGCTTACTTTTTTAAAGTTTGGTGTACTTAGGCTTCCAAAACGCTATCAAATTTAGTCTAAACAGATCATTTAATTTTCTATTAATATATTTTCCTATAATAAAAAGTAAATTTTTAAAAAATCATTTCATTATTAAAACTAAATTTTAACAGAGGTTTTCTTTGGATGGATAGATTAGTGTTCTTATTCTTGTCTTTTTATTTACCTGCATATTCTAAAGTTCTTAAACTGTAACTATTATAATTTTTAAAGTTACTTTTTTCTCTAATGAAAATAATTTAATCAGCTTTCAAATTGCAATATTCAAAATGAATCTAATTTTGTTTTATCAGTGAATAAAGTATATTTAGATAAATCATCAAATTAATGATTTATCCATTTACTTTTACCTTTGAAAAAGATAAAAAGAAAAAAATAGTTTATAACAAGTAAGCAAATATTAAGAGAGTATGAAAATCTAGTTGGGCGCAGTGGTGCATGCCTACAATCCCAGGAACTCATGAGGCAGAGGCAGAAGGATCCCAAGTTTGAGACCAGAGGCAGGCTGCCTAATTTAGCGAGACCCTGTCTCAAAAAGTAAAAAAAAAAAAAAAAATAGGCTGGGCATACAGCTCAGTGGTCCAGTACTTGCAAAGCACAGAAGCATGAGGCCCTAGCTAGGTTCAACCTCCAGTACTGCAAGAAAAAGAGAGAGAGACAGAGAGAAAGAGAGAGAGAGAAAGAGAGAGAGAGAGAGAGAGAGAATGAAAATCTGAGATACCAGGAAGACTTATGCTTGCCTAATAGCTATGGAAATGTTACTATAAGCCATGGAGATTTGACTCAGGCATTATTTTGACAAGTAGCTATTGTCCAGAGCAAATGCTACACAATGGAAAGTCTATAAATAAAATTTCATAAGCTTGCTTTGAAATGATTTTAAAGAACCATCCTAGACAATATTGATAATGTCATATTGTTTACTCAAGCCAATGTTGTTGTTGTTAGATGCCATTGAGTCATGTCCGACTCATAGCGATCCGATCCTCATAGGATTTTCAATGACTGATTATTTCAGGATTGTCTTGAGAGTGGATTGCCATGTCCTTCCCCCATTTTTGTGGTGCTGGGAATCGAACCTGGGCCCTCAGAGACTGCAGAGAGGTGCTCTACCAACTGAACTAAATCCCAGCCCTCAAGCCAATGTTAGCAAACCCCAAAATAGTTTTCTTTTCTTTTCTTTTTTCTTTTTTATTCATTTATTTGTGTTGGGGGGGTATTGGGGGATGAATCCAGGGCTTGACCCATGCTTTGTAAGCACATTACCACTGAGCTGCACCCTCAGCCCATTTTTTTATTTTTTATTTTGAGACATGGTCTCACTAACTCACACAGGCTACCTCTCACCTCGAACTTGGGATCCTCTTGCCTCCATCTCCCAAGTCGCTGGGAATACAGGCCTGCACCATCACACCCAGCTACAAAAACATGGTTTTTTTAGGATTAAAAGCAGTTAGTAGATGAATGTGAAGATGAAATGAACTATACTGGGATAGCAATAAGAAATAAGTCAATAAGTAAACAAACAAATAGCAGTCCTGACTTACCGAACATCAAAGGTTTTAATATTTGTAATCTTCTAAAGTCTTTCCAGAATGTTTGGTATTTTAATTTAAGCCCTGATTGTGGTATGCCAGGAATCTAGCAAAGATTGAGACTCCAGAGTCTGGTCTTTTATTTTATTTATTTATTTTTAAGATTTTCCTACTCAAGGAAGGTGATCTGACATAGGTGATGAAGATGCTGCCTGAATATGAGTGCTCTACTCCCCTACTCTTAGCCCTCACTGTGACGTCGGAGACCATATGGATGCAAGAGTTGTGACTCTTAAGTCCCAATGATTGCCACAAGTAAGGGTTCCCATTATTTGCATGCCTGCAGCTATAGCCCTGTGGTATCCGATCCCGTCAGATCTCGGAAGCTAAGCAGGGTCGGGCCTGGTTAGTACCTGGATGGGAGACCGCCTGGGAACACCAGAAGCTGTAGGCTGGGAGAAGGACCTGGCAACCCCCTCCCAAAAATCCATCTTCCATTGAAAACCCTATGAACAGCAGAGAAGCACTGACAATAGTGTTTCCCCTGTTGTACAGAGGGTCGCTATGAGTCAGATACCGACTTGACGGCACCTAACAACAACAACAATTATTTGCATATGTATAAAACTTACAGTCAGATGGGCAGGGACAGTAGAGATACTGTGCTCTCTACTTTACACAGGCCAATTATAACATGGTTGTGAGCAACACAGCCCAAAAGACCTTCTCCCAGCAAGGAAGTTCCCCACCACAGTGTGTGAAAAGCTGACAGGCACAGCCTGATAACACCATCCCTCTGAATAGTTCATACTACTGTTCTGCTGTCCACAGGCATTGAATTTCTTGTTGTCTACGTGTCCTGGGAAGTCACCTGCAATCAAAAGAACCCTCCTTGCCTGCAGGATCCTATCTAGAATTCACTGGGGCTTTTTACCCTTACCCCTAGAAGGAACATGTATCTGTGATATGTATATTAATAAGAAAGCTTTTTGAATGATTTTGTAGTAAACAATTTTTACGAAGTAGACATAAACACCATGTTGAATAATTCTATAGTAAAAATAAGTAATTTGGGAATCTTCCCTCCACAACCTTTTTAAAGCCAGTGGGGTTACTATAAACATGGTACGTGGTAGATCTTAAACCTTTGTTAACTCTAACAAAGTTCAAGCAAGTTACTTAACCTCTGTATGCTTCAGTTTTCTCAGCAAGACAATGGGGTAATGTTAATTGTTCTTATTATACCATGATGACTAAATGAAATCATGCATGTGATACATTTTGGAATGATGCTAAGACCTATTAGGAGTCTAATCAATGCTAGTGATTATACAAATAATTGCGCTCAGTCTATCATCCTGATAAGATGGTATTCATTGGCTTCTTTACTATCATGAGAAGTCTTTTATTCAATTCTGACTTACATGCATTTTAAACAAAATAGAGAAAGCAGTCTGGACAAAAATAGTAACAACAATAAAATAATAATTAAATAAAATAATAATTAAATAATAATTAAATAATTAAAATAATAATAATCACAAAAGAAACTGATAATTTATGTGGTATTTTATAAAAATTACCTCATCTAAACCTGCCAGTCATCCAATAAGGTAGACATTATCATCACCATCATAATTATCATCATCTCTATTTTCAAATGGAGAAAAGAAAGCTTAGAAAAGTTGAATAAATTGCCCAAGATCACTAATTTATAAATGGAATACAAATTTGAATCTGTGGCATAGCCTTTAACCATCAGAATACAGTGCCTCAAAGGAAAGGACACCAATCATATTTGGTATAAAAGTCACGATTGACATTGAAGTCTACCAAGAATTTATTGAAGTAAAACAGAGAGAGAAAGACAGAGAAAGAGGTGGGGGGGGGGGGAGAGAATACAAATAAGCAGAAAAAGAGGAAGCAGATAAGAAGAAACTGAAGATAATACATGCCTTCTGGAGCTGGGGTTTACCTCAGTTGGTAGAGTGCTGCTCTGTGACTCTGAGGCCCTGAGTTCAAGCCCCAGCACTGCGAAATAGAAGGACCTGGCAACACACTCCCAAAACAATCCTGAAACAATCAGCTATTGAAAACCCTATGGATAGCAGAGAAGCACTTACCTAGCACTGGGCATGGCACAGCATTAGAGAGTGTTTCGTTCTGTTGTACATAGGGTCCCTATGAGTCGGACCCAACTCAAGGGCACTCAACAACAACAACACATGCCTTCTAGAATTAGTATAAAGGAATTAATAAGATAGGTGATTGATTTTGCTTGTGTTTACTTCAAAGAGCTTCCTCTAGTTGCATGGAGCCAGAAATCTGCTACATAAACCTAAAGTAATGTCACTGAAAGACCTGGTAAACTGGGCAGAGAGCTCTTGGATTAGGCTGAGGGAAAAACCCAAACAATTTTAAGTCAACTGACTGGTTTTTTTTTCCCTAACATTGTTCTGCAGTGTAAATACTAGAGTTGCTCCCAAAGTGTTTGTAACTCAGACTTAAATTTGATGTCTGCAGCAATAAAGCTGCAGCACAGCTGAGCAAACTCTCTATTAACTGGGAGTTGGAGGAGCTAAGAACCCATCCCAGCTTTGCACCTACTGAAGGCACATCCTGGGGCAAGCCACTTAGAAAGTCAGGAGGGCTGATAGGCTAAATGAGCTTCTGAGGCCCTTTGTGGGGTGGTGGGATATGATGTGAAGAGTCATAGATTTCCTTGACAGACCTATCAGTGTGCGGTCCTAGTTATCTTTTCATCAATTAGGTGTTAACAAGCACACACAAATTAGAGATTTACGCAGACCACTGAGAGAGGGGACACTAAAGAATCCACCTAACTTAACAGAGCTTGTGGATTTTGCTATTTTTGCTTGTATTGTTTGAGGCAGGGATTTAGATTCTAAGAAGGTTCAGTGTTCTGGCTTGGCTGTCAGAAAGGCCTGGGTTCAAATCCCATGCTGCCACTCACTGTGTGACACTGGAAGTTCCTTAACTTTTCAAAATGAGATCATAATCTCTCTCTCAGAGTATTGTGAATATTAAGCAAAATCATGAACATTTGACATGTTGTTGTTGTTGTTGTTGTTAGGTGCCATCGAGTCATATCCGACTCATGGCAGACCCTCACAGGGTTTTCAATGGCTGTTTTGAGATTGCCTCAGGATTGCCACGTCCTTCTCCCATTTTTGCGGTGGTGGGAATCAAACCTGGGACCTCAGACTGCAGAGCAGTGTTCTACCAACTAAGCTAAATCCCAGCCCAAACATTTGACAGGTTGTTGTTGTTGTTAGGTGCCGTCAAGTTGTGTCCGACTCATAGTGACCCTCATAGGGTTTTCAATGGCTGATTGCTTTTCAGGATTGCCCTTGGAGTGGATTGCCATGTCCTTCCCCCATTTTTGTGGTGTGAGGAATTGAACCTGGGACCTCAGAGACTGCAGAGTGGCACTCTATCAACTGAGCTAAATCACAGCCAGAACATTTGACATAGTGCTCAATAATTGCAGACTTCTATTATAAGAAATTCTTATAACAATTTACTTTTTCAAGCATTATAAAGAATTCACCCTGAGAAACCCCAGAGTCTAGCACAGCCCACCCCTGTGTTTCTCAAAGTACATTCCTAAGACTACCTGTATTTGAATCATGATGAGGAGAGGTTCAGGTTCCTAGACTCTCCCTGTAGTTGGTTGAATAACGACTGCTAACAGATATGTCTACTCAGAACCTGTGAATGTGACATTCATTGGCAAAAGACTCTGTGGATGTAATTAAATTAAGTCTCTCAAGATCTGATCAGCTTGGATTTATGTGGGCCCTGAGTCCAAAGGCTGATGTCCTTATAAGAAAAGAGAAGGTGGAAGACACAGAGAGAAGAAAAGCATGTGCAGAAGGGTGCAGAGATTGGAGTGATATGACTACAGGCCAAGGAATTCAACGGATTGCCAATAGCCACCCGAAGCCAGGAGAGGGTCATGGAATGAATCATCCCTCAGAGGGTCCAGCAGGAACCACCCTGCAGGTACCTTCATTTCACAATCCTGGCCTCCAAGACTGCAAGAGAGAAAATTTCTGGTTTAGGGGCTCCAGTGTGTAGTAATCTGTCATGGCAGCAGTAGGAAACTAACACACCACCCTCAGTGGCTCCAAGTCAGTATCTGAGAATCCTTAGGCTGCCAAGCACCCCAGATGATTTTGGTGTGCACCAATACCTGAGGACACCTGCCATATCTATCCCTTCAGGCTCAGGAGAGCCACACTGCCCCTCCCCTAATGACCCTCACTCTGAGAACAGACCCAAGAAGAACCAGAAGCCACAGCTGTGCAGAAAATCAGGGGCTTCTCCCCAGACTCAGCACAGAATCTCTTTGGGTTCACACTGATGAATCTGCAGTCCAAAAACCCCTCACATCCCTCAACTAACTCTGCAGGAATCTAATTTAGGGCCTAGAAATTTGAATGTGTCTCCTTGTTCCTACTTGAGGGTAACTGTCAGGCTGCTATGTTTAGCATAGGCCCTAGAAAGTATCTCCACCTCTAACACCAACCCAAACATGGAATTTTACACAAATACGAAATGTTCCCTCTTGGTCACATAGTTTAACCATCTCTAGAACAGCTCCTCCTGCCCAAGAGTGAGCATATGAATCCCAGGTACCAGAGAGTGAGTCAGGAAGATCAGAATGAGGAAGAGGAAGTGGTTAGGGGCAGCCTGGTCTCCCCTCGCCTCAGCCCCCCATATTGTCTAAGAACCTCTATCCTAGGAAGTGTCACTCCCATCTGCTGCCTCGATTCCACACCTGGGGAGCAGGTTGGAGCTCAGGGAAAACATGGATCTTCAAGCCACACAAGTAGACCAAGGCATTGAACTGGGAGGTTTGGGTAGAAGAATAAGGATGCACAAAGATTTTTACTGCTTAAGGTTGATACTTTTTTTTCTCCTCCCTCTCTGCTAACAAATATGAGGCTTAGAGGTGGCACATATGTCAGAGGCACTATCATCCTTAGGAGGCCTATGCAGAGGCTCTCAAACTTGCATGAGACTCTCCTGAGGTTCATACCTTGAATGCTCATTCCGAGGCCCTACCCTAAGAGATTTTCGCTCAATGGCGCTGTGATGGAGCATTAACTCTAGGAAATGAAATAGAGGATGGATGATGTAGATAGGCCTTTAAACCACATTTTATGTTAAAATAAAAAAAAAATTCAGTCTGGCTCACCAAGATATAAGACTAGACAGGGGCTGGTAGCCTGCCTATTCCTGAGTGCCTCTGTACCCAACTGCTCTGGAATCAGATTGATCATTGTAAGTGACCAGATCAGAAGTCACAGCAGAGCAAGCATCTTGAAAATGGGAGAATTCCCCATAAAGTTTACTACAACTTCTGCATGCTTTCCTGATTGTACTTCTGGCATAAGCCAATTCTAACTAGTTAATAAATAAATACTTCGTGTTAGCTAAAGTTAAGTACAAAGACTAAAACAGTTAGCTCCAGAGAAAGCAAAACAAAAACTCCATAATGCTTTACGGCCTCCTGGCCACATTGGACATTTTATTGTCTTTCATATTTGACAAAGTTTGGTTTCTACTGTTTGTGACTTCTGATAAATAACATCTATGGGGGAAAATATGTACGCAACAACTTTGTACTTAATCAGATAAGAAGCTAGAAAATAATATTGTGGTTTTCTTTCATGTGACCCCTGAATTATGCACATTCACCATGAGATTTACTGTTGCAGCACACCTTCTGCTCCTTCTGCTCTGCTTTTACAGGACAGATAAAAATCAACAGTATCAAGGGCTGGGGAAGGATTAAAACCGAACACTAGATAACATCAAAACTTCTGTCAGACACATCTGTCTTCAATATTATGTTCTCTGTGTCAGTGAGAACTCAGTAAAGAAATGTCCTTTGTAGAACTATCTGTTCTCTTTAATCACTGTGCCCCTGCTGGCTGTTGCCACAATTATCTTAAAAAGGATTCTGGTCTTGATGTGTTCAGTCTGCTCCATTCAACAGGGAGACAAGACAAGATGTAAATCCAAGGAGTCAGAAGAGGTTATTCTTAAGTTCCTCTAAGGAGTGTTCTGCTCTTAAAACAATAATTCCATGAACTATGTTATGGAAGGGTCCATGTGAATTTTTTTTTTCAGTGCTGGGATGAAGTCCAGGGTCTCAGGCATGCTAAGCAAGCATTCTACCACTGGGCTATACCCACAGGCTGGAAGGGTCCATATGGAAGCAAGCTGGTATGAGAGAAACAACAGGTACTTTCAAACCAGACAGACCTGGTTTAATTTTGGCTCAGTCACTTAACTATTTGGCCTTCAGCAATTATTTTACTCCTACAAGTCTCAGTGGTTTTTAAATGACAATAATATCTATTACGCCTAGATAATAAATGGCATTGTAAATGGCAATAAATACCTATCTCAGATCAGGCTATAAGGACTAGAGAGAACTTTGGTAAAGAGTGCATTGTGTTGCTTGGTACATAACACACACTCAATAAATGATCAGTTGGATCAGTTGGAAGACTCCTCACACAATTATCAGATTTTTAATTAAAATGCGACTAAAACCCACTCATTCACTAAGCTTAACAATTTAAGTAGTAGCAAAGTATACAGTGACTTAAAATTTTTCTTTGGTAATCTATTCCCTTCCCCCAGCTAATTTGCTACTAACCATGAAATTATATAACTGAACCAACTCTATTAAAATCATGCATAAAATAAAAAAGAACAGTTTCATATGGAGGTCTGCCTGGGGCTCTCCAAGCAAAAAGTACACAAGAACGGGTACTGCACAGACACTGGGATATCGCTGAGGTTATCTCAAGGCCAGTTCAGCTTTCTACCTGCTTCTTGGCTAGGTGCCACTTCATTGTAGTTGCCAGATAAGCAACAGCTGACAAGAAAAGTGCTGCAGTGACCTAGCATTAGTGAACAGCTCACTTGCCAGTAACAGCCTAATAATGTATTTAAATAAGAAAAAATTAGGAATAATTATTAGCTAGGAATAAATAATTAGCTAGAAGCAAGTACTAATAAACAAGTACATGCAGAGTAGGCAGTTTTGACTGGACACAAAAGATTTTAAAGAAATTCCAGAAGGAGTTACAATAGCTAAGCCATACTCATTTCAATGAATAATACAGTTGGTAATAGGCTAGGTAGCTTTTCAATTACAAAAATCCTTGCTCCTCATTTTCAGTTATTACTTGACATTTTGCCAATATGCGCAATTATTGTCATGTACTAGATATACAGTATCCTCATACGGCTGTCACCAAAATAATTGTTGTTGTTAGGTGCCATCAAGTTGGCTCCAACTCATAGCTACCCTCATAGGGTTTTTAATGGCTGATTTTTTCAGGATTGCTTCAGAAGTGGACTGCCACATCCTTCTCCCATTTTTGCAGTGCTGGGGATTGAACCCTGGTCCTCAGAGAGTGCAGAGCAGAGCTCTACCAACTGAGTTAAACCCTAGCCCCACTGAAATGATTAAGGGCAGCTAAAGAGGTAAGACTCCAGGGCCGGGCATGGTGGCACACACATGTAATCCCAGCACTTGGGAGGTTGAGGCAGGAGGACATTGAGTTTGGGGCCAGTATGAGCTACATAGTGACACCCTGTCTCAAGAAAAAAAAAAATGTAAGACTTCTAACTGAGAATACCAATTCATAGTATGTTGTTGTTAGGTGCCATTGAGTCAGGATCCAACTCATAGCTACCCTATGTGCAATAGGCGAAACACTGTTGTCAGTGCTTCTCTGTTATTCATAGGATTTTCAATGGCAGATTGATTTTTGGGAGTGGGTTGCTGGGTCCTACTCTCAACCCTGCTTAGCTTCCGTGATCTGACAGGATCGGATGCCACAGGGCTACGGCTGCAGGCTATTCATAGTATAAAGCTCTCAAATTCTTTATAAGCACTTCTGTGAGATTGTCCCCACAGTCACAGTGACTACTTTAAGGCATTGCTGATAAGGATATTTGGTTGGGGATGGGGAACCATGCTAGCAGTCCTCAAGCAAAGAAGAGGAAAGGGTGATAGTTTTGTCTAACTACTGCTTTAGGGACCCCAACACACCACAACCAGGGTAGTGACATAACAAGCAGGCTGTCAACAGCAACTGGCCTGATTGCTGCCAGTTAAGGTTTAAAAATTTCCTTAAGTATATGAAAGTTCCCATTCATAAAACAATGCACAGAATTTAAGAAAGCTGAAACAAAAAGGCTGAAGTAGTATTTATTCTACAACTATTTTATCACTAATTTTCAAAAATAAATCATTCAAAGGTATTTTTGCCAAGGACTCCTTGAAGAGAAAATGTAATATCTGACAGTGTTCTCTAATGTAATATCCACAGAGACAAGGGGATTATGGCACGTAATAGAGCCACAGATGCTAAAAGTAACTGATGTAATAGAATTTGAAATAGTTCATGACAGCACAGTCTTCAGCACACAGTGGCTCATTAATCAAAACTATTCACCATCTATTTGTGTAGTGCTGTGGAAGATTTAGGAGTAAAGAATAAGATGAGATCATTGCCAACACTTGTCAGATCAAAAAGGAAATGCAAGAGTCAAAGAAGTCATTGCAAAAGTCCTCCTCCCTAGACTTCTCGTTCCACTGCAAATCCAGGGCAGAACTGATATAGCACAAGGAAGGGTCAGATCAGGGGCTTCCTCCTAAGGCCAGATTTCCCACACTTGCTAATGCATCTCAGGTCATGCCAAACACCCTTCTAATCCATTAGTGTGCAGTATTGATCCCAGCAGGACTTCTTCGGTTTCATAAACAATGCATCCTATGTACAACACTTGAAAATTCTTAAATTGTGATCTCCAGGTTATTCTAGGAGGTGCACAGAAATGTATTAACAGTATTGCCTAATGTTTGTATTAGTTTGGGGTCTTTAGAAGCAGATCCTGAAATAAGGATTCAGGTACAAATTGTTCACTTGGAAGTATAGGGAATAGTGGGAAGGGTGTGAGAAAAGTGAACAAGAAAAGCAAGACATCTCATATATCAGCTACCACATTGAGTTCCCAGAGCTGAATTCCATAGAAAAACCTTGTGAAATGGTACAAAGCACAGCATCAGAATTATCTCATCTGAGGATGAGGGAGCTGACATATGTTATGTGCCAATGCTAGAATGTTATTGAATGAGGGCTGCTGATGAAAGGAGAACACTAATTCCCCAGAACTGACCTTTTAGCCCTGGACAAAGCATCCTTTGAAGGCAGCCGTCAGACACAGAGATGCAGATGCTGGTAGCTGAACATCTGTCTGAGAGCAGAAGGAAAAGTCCCAGGGACAAGGGTGGTACTAGAAGCATCTGCCACATCAATGTTCAGGTAAATTAGCTCTATTCATGTCTGTCCACCAGAATAAGTGACAAATTCATTTGATGTGAAAATAAATAATTCTTTTTTAAGAAAAACAAAACTATAGCTTTTCTCTTGGGGTTTATGGAGAACATCTTCAGTCAAAGCCAACACAAATGTTCAAGATATTTTTAGTGTAGAACTTAAGAAAAGCTATTATAAACTTCTGCCTCACTACTCATTTTTGCTCAATTCTTAATCTATAATATTTAAAGTATTAAGATATGTCATTTCAAGCATAGTTTGGTTCTGTTGATAATATTTCAATCTATATTTGGGCTTTTGTTTTAGCCAAAATTGTTATTAAAGGTTTATAAGAGAGTAATCTCAAGAAATAAAATTCCCTGATCCTAAACTTCCATCTACAGTAGAGAGTGATGTGTCTAATACATAACCCAACACTATACCAGATACGGGGCTGGGACTTAGCTCAGTTGGTAGATCATTGCTCTGCAGTCTCTGAGGTCCTAGGTTCAATTCCCAGCACTGCAAAACTGGGGGAAGGACACGGCAATCCACTCCGAAGGCAATCCCAAAACAGTCAGCCATTGAAAACCCTATGAGGGTCACTATGAGTCAATATGACTTGACAGCACCTAACAACAACAACATACCTAAAGAGGGACAGAAAGAAGATTTAGACCCAGTCCCCTTACCTCAAGGAGCTCCCAATCCAGTGTGGGACAGGGCAGGGGAAAACCAGAACAAACTATAGAAATGGCAACAAGAGCAGCAGGAGCTCAGAGAAGGACCAGACCAGTATGTGTTATATCCATACAAAGGAGAGAAAGTGAGTCCTTAACTGGGTCTTTATGGATGGGTAGAATTTGGGTGGACAGGGAACCAGGTTACATACTGGAAAGTTATCTCACCCTAACAGGTATTTCTACCCACTATTCTCTCCAATTCCATCACCTCTGGCTTTTTTCCTCTCACTCTCTTATTTTCCAACCCCTCTAGGCTCATTTCTCTACTCTCGAATAGCCAAAGAGATATTGTTTATAACAATAAAAAAGGAAGAAGATAAATCATCACATTTTAGACTCTCCAATATCACAATTTGATGCAAAATATATATGTGTGATAATTTAGGGAGATAATGAAAAGAGGCCTGTGGCAGTACCACTGTGGCATCCATTCCCATCAGATCTCGGAAGCTAAGCAGGGTCAGGCCTGTTAGTACTTGGATGGGAGACTGCCTGGGAACACCAGGGTCTGTAGGCTTGGGAAAAGGACCTGGCAACCCACTTTCCCCAAAAAAACAATCAGCCATTAAAAACTCTATGAATAGCAGAGAAGCACTAACAGTACTGTTTCGCCTGTTGTATGTAGGGTCACTATGAGTTGGACATTGACTTGAAGGCACCTAACAACAACAATCAAAAGAAGCTCATGATATATTAAATTTTTTTAAACCAGACTTCAAAACTTGGTGCAATATGACTTTTGCAATGGTTTGTAATTTTTAAGTACAAAACACTCAGAAAAAAAGACAAAAGACTAAAAAGAAGGAATCCTATCAAACACGAACAAGGGATATCCCTAGGGAAAGGATTATGGAGGTTTTTAATCTTCTTTATACTTCTCAATAGTTTTTAAACTTTTAACAACAGGTTTTTTCAATTTTTAAAAACTAGTCCTATCTTCTTAGTAGTTTAGAAAAGGGAATCAGAATTTCTCCAGAGCAGAGAAATGGCCCTTATATGACCTAGAACCCACCCTTATAAATGGTCTGGTCTGCTTCCTCTGCTAATTTCCCTCATTTCCCAAAAGCCCCCAGGACCTGATGAGGAAACCTCCCAGCAGAGTACTACATTGGATGACCACAACCTTCTGTTTCATTCCGAACACTGTTCTTCAATAAGTCATTTATTCTAGTCTAATCTACTTTAAATTATTCAGTTATAAAAAGATCTTTTGCTGCCTATTACCTTGATTTACATGCTGAGCACTAAAGTGAAAGTAAATTATATAGAATTAGAGGGTCTCTAGTTGGTGGGCTCAAGATCCAAATCACTTTAAATAAAATGGCTTAAAGTGGCTCAGATCGAGGTGCAATTAGTCTAAAGCACACTGAAATGACTTGGAGGATAAGAACTAGGTGTACTATGCTTTCACAAGGAAGATATCAACCATTTGTGTTATTGATGGTTTGAAATGGAAGAAGGATCTGGCAGCCCACTCCCGAAACAGCCAATGAAAACCCTATGAATAGCAGAGAAGTACTGACATAGTGCCAGGCATAGTACATGTCAGGAAGTGTTTCATTGTGTATACATATGGTCACTATGAGTCACACTCAGTGGCACCTAACAACAAGAATAACATGTTTTTATGGCATATAAAAATGGCAGCAGCAAGCCAGGTATAGTGACACATGCTATAATCCCAGCATTTAGGAGGCAGAGACAGAAGAATTACAGTTTGGGCTATATAGTGAAACCCTGTCTCAAAAAACCAAGGGCTAGGAAGGTAGCTAAGTAGTAGAGTACTTGCCTAATATGTGTGGGGCCCTAGCACCATAAACAAATAAATAGCAGTAATAATAATAGCTAGTGATATGGATTCACATTATTGAATATTCATTGTTACCACAATAAAACAAATTATCCTTAACAAAAAGAGTCTATTCTTTTAAAAAAAAAAGTATTCTGAGTAATAAAAAGAATACAAGAGCTAATATTAGACTTGTTGCCTTTATTCTTTGGTTGTCTGTTACCATGATACTCAAATCTTAAATGTTCCCCAGAGAAGGAAGTATAAGAAAAAGATAACTTCCATGTGATATATTGAAAATAGTAGGGCCAAAGGGGGAAACACTAGCAGACCTCTCAGTGTTCTAACCTTCAGAGTCTTAATGTCAATTATGATCAAGATGTCATGATCAGGCACCATTTTCATAGTTGACTTTGTGTGATCTAAGATAGTCTAAGAGGGGACCAGGGAGATAGCAGAAGACGCACATCTGTCACTCAAAAAATTAATTCTTGCCAGACATAGTGGTACATATCTATAATCCCAGCTCTCAGGAGGCTGAGGCTGAAGGATTGATGCAAGTTCAAGGGTAGTCTAGGCTACATAATGAGATGCTGTCTCAAAAAACAAACCATGCTGGGGATGTGGCTCAGTGGTAGATCACTTGCCTAGCACCAATAAGGGGCTGGGTTTAATCACCAGCACCAATAAATAAATAAATCTTCCTATTACTAAATATTCCACTAGGTAATACAGAAAGAAGAAGCAGTGGGGCTTCCCAAATGCTATCACGTTTATAAGTGTTTAAAATTTCATTTGCTCTTAAAGGAAAAACAGAACATGCCAAAAAAGTCACATGACTAAATTTTTACTTATCAGAATACTTTGCAGAATAAAAATGTACTTTGGCACTGTATCTCGTATAAAGAATGTAATATTAAATTTATAGTTAGTAAAAGTTGTTTGGTTACACACAGAGTGAGTTAAAGTCCTGATTTGTCTAGATTCCACCTGGTCTCCCAATGTAGTTTTCTCAGGCACTCTCAATAGTGTTCTGGTTTGGATAATTGATTATATCATCCCCTATTTATCTGGTAATCTGTGAAAATAAAAGGAAGTTTCATGATGCCTGATTGTACGTAGCCTCTAAATGTCTTAAATAGGCCAAGCTGGCAGGACTTAACTCATCTCTGACTTAAATTTTATCAATAGGCAGAAGAAATTAGAATATCCATTCAAGTTTTTAAAGTACTGATAATATAGCAATTGTGTCCAAAAATTCTACAGATCTTTGTCATATGACAAGATATCCCAAAACATGCAATAATATGTCACATATATCTATCAGTTATTAGGCCAACAGGTACAAGACTATCTTCAGGAATTATTGGGGAAAATATAATAATACGGCTGTCTGTTCTTGGTACTTTTTCTTTTTTGTGGTACTGGGGGTTGAACCCAGGGCCTTGCCCTTGCATGCTTTGCAAATGCTGTATCACTGAGCTGCACCCCCAGCCCATTTTTTTACTTTTTGCAACAGGATTTCACTAAATTATGCAAACTGCCTCTGGTCTCAAACTTGTGATCCTCCTGCCTCTGCCTCCCACGTCGCTGGGATTACAGGCATGCACCACCACGACTGGCTTATTTTTGGTACTTTTTAAATAAAATTTACAATATTTTCTAATGAAAAAAAAAACATTTCCTTTTAAGTTTGCCCACATTTTAAGTAAATAGAATCAGGCTTTTTTATCATATACAATGTCTTCTACTTATAAAATGGGAACATTATTATTGCTAAATAACTGCGTGAACGTCACATACTCATAACAAATGCTTTCAGAAATCGTCAGAGTACAAATTCTTATCTATTCTTACTCAACAGACATCTGAGAGCAAAATACAAAACAACACAAAAGATTCCATAGAAAAATCACCTGAAATATCCTCTTCTTATAGCCATCCCACATTCAAAATATATTTTTGAGCATTGACTGTATGCTGTATCCATGTCTGTCAGCTTGTCCTGCCTTGGGAGCTTGCATGTTGCTGTAATGCTGAAAACTATGCCATTGGTATCTCAGATACCAGCAGGGTCACTCACGATGGACAAGTTTCAGCTGAGCTTCCAGATTAACATAGACTACACAGCTAAAGTCTGTTATAAATGCAACATATATATTCCTAACATACAGTGTTGTTCAGTGCTGTTGAGTCAGATCTGACTCATAGAGACCCTAAGTACAACAGAATGAAGCACTGTCCAACACTGTGCCATGCACATGATCTTTTTATGTTTGATCCCATTGTTGCAGCCACTATGTTTCTTCTCATTTTGAATCTTGCCACATCAGCAAAAGGAGGTCCCCAGGGCTTAACTCCATTCCTGTCATTTAGGTCAACTCTACTTTGAGGGTGGCTGGGATTTAGCTCAGTTGGTAGAGTGCTGCTCTACAGTCTCTGAGGTCCCAGGTTCGACTCCCAGCACCACAAAAATGGGAGAAGGATGTGGCAATGCACTCCCAAGGCAATCCCGAAATAATAAGCTATTGAAAATCCCATGAGGGTCACTATGAGCTGGACACAACTCCACGGCACCTAACAACAACAACTACTACTTTGGGGAGGCAACATTTTCTCAGTTGTGTCTTGAATGCTTTCCAGCCTGGGTGGCTCATTTTCCAGCACTATATTTGACAGTGTTTCTCTGCTATTCATAGGGTTTTCATTGGTAATTGTTTCAGGCATGGTCCTTCTCCTTATTGTTGTTGTTGTTGTTAGGTGCCATCGAGTTGCATCTGACTCATAACAACTCTTATAGGGTTTTCAATGGCTGACTGTTTTGGGGTTGCCTCGGGAGGGGATTGCCAGGTCCTTTTCCCGTTTCTGTGGTGCTGGGAATTGAACTCGGGACCTCAGAGACTACAGAGCGACACTCTACCAACGGAGCTAAATCCCAGCCCCCTAGGAATATGTTGTTGTTGTTGTTAGGTGCTGTCGAGTCGGTATCCGACTCACAGCGACCCTCTGTACAACAGGGGAAACACTATTGTCAGTGCTTCTCTGCTGTTCATAGGATTTTCAATGGCAGATTGATTTTTGGGAGGGGGTTGTCAGGTCCTTCTCCCAAGCCTACAGCTTCCGGTGTTCCCAGGCGGTCTCCCATCCAGGTACTAACCAGGCCCAACCCTGCTTGGCTTCCGAGATCTGACAGGATGGGATGCCACAGGGCTACAGCTGCAGGCCATAGGAATATATATGTTGCATTTATAACAGACCTTAGTTGTGTTTAGCTTACCATGATATCTTTGCCCTACTTCTCAAGCCTTGTTATGTTTAGAATCCACTTTCTCAACCTCAGGCTGTAGGATTAGGATGAGGGTCCCTGATCTGGTTCCCAATGCAAGGCATGTGGAAGCATAAGGGAAGCTGGAGGCAATCAACATATTATGTCTTTCTGGTCATACCAGTTAATCTGGGATGGACAGACACATGACTCACACCAAGTCAAACAGACCTGATCAGAGATGATCTCAGGTACTTTTCCTGAGCAACTATTCTTTTCCACTATACTTAAATCTAAAGACGATATTGTAGGACCCCAAATTAGGATCTTCGAGGAGAGAGACCCCAGAGAGACACCGAGTCGTGGATTGATGCAATAAACATGAGGCTTTATTTCCGGCGCCGAGGTCAACCCTCCATAGAGTCTCCCTAGCAAGGGAAGGAAGGTGACCCCAAAGGAGAGGGGCTTGGGGTTTGTATACAGTTTAAGGGGTGGCGGGAAGGCACAAGGAAACTAAGTTTCAACCGTCCTTCCTCTTCAGAGAACCCCCCCACCTAGGTCAGGAAATTGAAACTTGAGCAAACTTAATTATACAGGAACTGTAATCAAGCATTGTAACACTTCAAGTAAACATCTTGAATTGTTAGTGAGCTCCAAGCATTCATAGGGAGCGGGAGGAGGAGGTGGTAGCGTTCTTCAATATAAGGATTTCAACTACTACAGCCATATTATTCCCCTATTGAGCCTAACTGGGAGGACCGGGCAACCCACTCCCAAATAACAATCAGCAATTGAAAACTCTATGAATAGCAGAGAAGTACTAACAATACTGTTTCGCCTATTCCACATAGGGTCACTATGAGTTGGACACTGACTTGACGACACCTAACAACAGCATCAAGCCTAACACTGGCACCAACATAGATAAAGGAGACACAAAACATGGAGAGAGAAACACTCAGTCCTCATTACCTAGCAGGGCTTCTACACTTAGCTGTACCAGAATATGTTTCTCTTGACTTTCCCTTTTATAGGATCTGTACTTTCCCATGTGGCATTTTCTGCCCTTTGCAACTAAAAGAGCTCGGCTTTAGTAGAGAGAAACTAAAAACAACTGACAGCTTTTACTTCCTTTTCCTTGTATTTCTCTATCTCTTTTTGCTTATTATTCTTATCTCTTCAATAGTCATAAAGTCAAGTAAGTATTCATAAGCAGAACATTTATTATTGTCAACTATATAAAGAAAAAGTGTTTTAAGCCAGGCATGGTGGCACACCCCTGTAATCCCAGCACTCAGGAGGCTGAAGCAGGAGGATCACCCAAGTTCAAGGACAGCCTCAACTACATAGAGAGTTTGAAGCTGGCCTGGCCTACACAGCAAGACTGTCTCAAAATTTTAAAAAAGGGAAAAAAAAAAAAAAAAAATATATATATATATATATAGAGAGAGAGAGAGAGAGAGAGAGAGAGAGAAATAGAGCGAGAGAGAATCAAATAAATAAAGGACAAATGTTTTAAAGTAATTCTCCAAATGACTGCTTTTAGTTGTGATGCTAATTATTATGATCACAGCATCACGAGGACCTACCTGGTTGACTTTCATAACCATTGGACAAGCTTTTAAAAGTTACAGATGCTATCTAAATCATTAAACATAGTGTGTAACCCATCTAGCCTTGGACTCTGATCAGTTTAATTACTCAATTAGCAGACAATTAATTATCACTTACAAAGGAAAATCCTAGAAGTTTGTTTTATTAGGTTGTTCTGAGAACATGTGTAAGCTTTGGGACCAAAAAAGAAGAATACAATGGGCTTTTATTAATAAATTGCTAATCATATTCCTTTTCTGTATTTTAAATTATTAGTTAACTTCATTCTAAAAAGCAAGCTTTCTTCAGCAAATTCTTTTCTTGATATAAACTGAATAAGAACGAAGCATTTTAATGTCTCGTATGAATACTTTTTAAAGTATTTAAAATAGCATAAAATTTTCAAGCATTTTATGTTAAGAGAGTATCACTAGGCTCAGTATTAGGGAGTGTTTTGTTCTGTTGTACATAAGGTCGCTCTGAGTCGACGACACCTAACAACATCACTAGGCTAAAAGTTAAATCTAGCTTAAACGACAGATTAAAAATTTACAAGATAAATATCAGACACATCTTTGGAAGCATTATTTATGTGGTATTTTTCTCTTCTTCTATGGAAGACTCTCATCACTTCTTATTTATTTAACCTCCGCAGAAATAAGACTCAAGGTGAGAAGAGGAAGATGATGAAAAACTAATATACTTCAGGATCTTCTATTTCAGGCACAGAGTTAATGATGAATTATAAACAGCCACAATTCCCTGCAGTTCATTCTATCAGGAAATGGAATCTACTTCTTCATCCCTTAAACTGAGGTTGCCCTTCTGATTTGCTCTTACAAACAGAGTGCAGTACAGGGAGCATTATGGGAGTTATACGCATAGCTCTCAGGAGACCTTGCAGTTTTCACTCTCTCTCACTTAGAACACTGTGTCAGGTGAACAATTCTGAGCTAGTCTACTAGAGAGGCCCCTTCATGCAGAAACAGGGTACAGGTAGCCTAGAAACTGCCAGAAAGATGAGTGAGTCCATCCTAGACCATCCAGTCTCTACCAAGCTACCAACTGAGTGCTATCACAGGAATGAACCCAGAAATCCACCAAACTGAGGCCAGGCCAAAGTGTTGGTCCCCTGAGTTATGAACAAGTAAAACAATAGTTATTCCATGCTACCAAGTGTTGATGGGAGAAGGACACGGCAATCCACTCCCGAAACAGTCAGCCAGTGAAAACCCAATGAGGGTCACTATGAGTCGGACCTGACCCAATAGCACCTAACAACAACAACAACAAACAACAACAACAACAACAAGTGTTGGAAATGGGTTGTTTGGCAATAAATAACAAATGCAATGCTTTACACAGTTATTTCACTCAACAAAAGTACTGCAAGTTAAACCATGGCAGACCCAGAGGTTAAGAAGTATGAAACGTATACAATTTGTGGAACTTTCTTTAGGAAAAATAGTACAGATAGCACAACAATAAGAAAATAATACAGAGCCAGGCACCGTGGTACACGCCTGTAATCCCAGCAGCTTGGGAGGCGGAGGCAGGAGGATGGCAAATTTGAGACCAGAGGCAGTCTGCATAATTTAGTGAGACCCTGCCTCAAAAAGTAAAAAAATGGGCTGGGGGTGCAGCTCAGTAGTCCAGTACTTGCAGAGCATGCAAGTGCGAGGCCCTGGGCTCAACCCCCAGTATGGGAAAGAAAAAAAAAGAAAGAAAGAAAGAAAATAATACAAAGTTATACATACAAGGGAAGTAAATATATAACACTAAACCCCAAAATATCCACAAGCACCCCAATACCACTCTACACAAGGGAAAGTGAGACAGAGAATAAGTCAGAATACAAAACAAAAAATATATGACGATGTGAACACATGGCTTGGACCCTTCCAAGGGAAAATTTACTTCAGCAGTTAGCATTACTAACTTATATTACACAGTGGAACTATAACTCTAAGTGGCTGTTACTTAGGTCACAAGGATGGTGAGCTGAAGACTTGGGATTTGAGCTTAGATCCCTTTGTTGCCCAGCATGTACTCCTTGCTGTACTCTTACTATTTCCCAGCCAATAAGTTACATTTTCATTTTTACCTTGTAATTTACTGTACACTAAGATTTATATCGGGCTGGGATTTAGCTCAGTTTGTAGAGCAGTGCGCTGCAGTCTCTGAGGTCCAAGGTTCCATTTCCAGCACTGCAAAAATGGGAGAAGGACGTGGCAATCCACTCCTGAAACAATCAGCCATTGAAAACCCTATGAGGCTCGCTATGAGTCCGGCATGACTTGACAGCACCTAACAACAAACAACAACAAGTATTATATCAGTTGAGAATACCTCTACTCCAAGATCCCAAAATGTATGCCTGTGGAAATGGGAGTTCACTGAAGAATCTGCCTAATCATTTCTTGTCTTATGAGCTGTGTCCAACAGCCCTATGAAGCACAAGCAAGAGGAGCCCACTTCCTGTTTGTTTCTCTAATGAGATGAGTAGGGCAAGTGCCCCAAATCAGCGACACTTTCAGCTTCCTCTCACCAAATCCCTCTCACCAAATGCCAACTTCCTCCTGGACAAGGTTATATAATGTCAAAGACAGAAGGTAGCTATCATCTTGCTCCTGCATTTTATCTTTTACTCCCTACTGCTCCGATCTCCACCTGCCTTGCCTGTTAATATGAAGTTCCTTCAAGCACATAACTAAAGATACGCATGCAGGAATAAGCCCAAAGTGAAGTCAGATTTTAATAATTTCTAATTATTTTAATAATTCAATTATATCCATCACTGCTCCCTCTCCTTTCAAATGACCTTCGTGACAAAACTGGTGAAAAATTATTACCGCAACATAAAAACCAGATTTCTCATCGTTTAACATTTACATAGGCTGCTTGTTTGCAGGGAATTCCTAGCTTTTCACCTCTCCAAACTGATCCAATCAGCTGATCATTTGTTTTGCAGCTCAATCTCAAGGTCAGAAGTTCTGATCTGCAGTACTGTAGTAATTTATTAAATGTACCTATTCCTATCAGAGAACAAACTTGCTGTGTATGCTTTAACCTTGAGAGAAAAACAAAGTTGCCGGGGGAAAACAGCTGCAGCTCTGCAGAGGATGTCCTGGTGGTGATTTGCATGCTAGGCAACCACGTATAGCAGAAAGAATACGAAAAAAGATCTTGGCCTCCATCTAAGACTGTTGGCCTGGGTGATGTTTCCTGGGGCTTTGGCTGTAAAATTCTCTGAATTTACTGACTTTCTCCATTATCCTTATCAACATGATCTTCTAAAAAGTGTTCAGTTCTCAATAAATACTTTTAAAGTATGGGAATTCTAAGTAAATAATCTTTTCAAAGTTAGATTTCTTTCAAAAAACTTCAAAAAGCTTCATCAAAATGTATTTCTTTTTTTATTAATAAATGTTGGTGGGGTACAGAGTAGTAAGTCTTTTGCTCTATCCATTATGCAACGTTAAATCACTGTTGTTTACAGATTCATCACCTTACATATTTTACAGGATCATTTAAACTAGAGAAGAGAAGTAGAAAAAAAGTAGGAATTTTAATTAATGTGTAATAAAAATTATAGGCAATCATGAGTTATATGCTTACTGATTTTTTCCTTTCCCTTCTTTTTCCCCATGTATTCATATAGTTGCATCAAAATTAATTTTAAAACAATAAAATAAAGATAATGTATAATAATTTTGGCCATAAATGCTAACTCACAAATATTGCAGTTAATGACAAAATAGTGGCTCACCTAATCTTTATTCATTGCTTGTAGAACATAGCAATAAAACAATGAAATATTCTTTAAAAATGTTTTTGTATCCTGCCGGGCATGGCAGCGCACGCCTACAATCCCAGCAACTCAAGAGGCAGAGGCAGGAAGATCACAAGTTTGAGACCAGAGGCAGTCTGCATAATATAGCAAGGCCATGTCTCAAAAAGTAAAAAATGGGCTGGGGGTGCAGGTCAGGGGTACAGCACTTGCAAAGCATACAATCACAAGGCCCTGGGTTCAACCCATAGTACCGAAAGAAAAAACAAAAGGTTTTTATATCTTATATAAGCCAATGGGCTAGAAACTTCCAAGTAATATAGTACAGATTTGAATTTTAATAAAATCTCAAAATGATCCTCTCTTTCTAGAATAAAATATGGTGGTTTGTAACTGCATACATACTATAAATGAAAACTGTCTTGACAGTGACATTTTGTAAAAATAAATGCTTTTCTTATTATAAAACTATCATTGTAGTAACAGTGAAAAGTAACATTTATTAAACCATCACTGTAGTAACAGCAACCCAAACAGCACAAATCTAAGAACTTATGATGCTAAAGAAACTTAGCAGTGTCACTATGACTTATGGGATTGGGCCTATGGAACTCTAAGTAGTCCATATATTCCATGAATGAGTAGATAAAACATTGTATATGTGTGCATTTTCTCTAGGATGAATACAATAAAAAGCATAAATAAGCAAGCAAATAAAAATTTCCTGATAAGTTCTTAAAGTCCAGTTGAGAACCACATTAGAAGGCAAGACATAAGCAATGGGATAAAGTTTAGTGGGCACCTTTGCTGTGGAGATAGCTGAATTGTATTTTAGGTTAAAAAGAGGCAACCAAGCTAAAACAAATGCCCTTACTGAGTAACAATCCGAAGTGACACTTTATTGTACTCAGATGGCACGTTTGAACGATTGAGTAGCAGAGGTTATCTAGGACATTTAACTTTTAATGAATCAAAAGCACAGATGCTGATAAGTTAGCTTACTTACTGAGATGGTATTTCACTGTTTAAATTGGGATTCAGATGAAGCAGGATGGGCTCTATTAAGGAAAGCTACAACATAAAGACTAAATAAGGACTCACCCAAGTGGGGAGGTGACTGGAGATAAGTGAAGGACCTCACATGTATGGCCTATGTTAGGTGATGAGTAGAGTCAGTGAGAGGTCAAAGTAACTAAACTCTTGGCATTAGAAAGATGTAGTAATGGGTAGAGTAAAATCCAGCCAATTAAACTGGTCCAGAGAAGACTGTAGAAGCAAGGTAGGAGCTCAGAGCCAGCATAAATGGGCTATCAGGTCTTTTTGCCAAGGTAAAAAGACAATAACGCAGAAGTTTGGTCACAAGGAACAAGAAAAAGGGTTATTATCAGAATCAGTCAGAGGTACAGCAAAACCAACCAAAAGTTCATTTGTTCTGAACAACCAGACTCAAGAATAACATTGGTACCAAAACCTAAAGGAGGGCAGAACTCTCATAAAGGGATTAAATGACTTCAGATTTGGGGGAAAAAAATGCAGTTCTGGGAAAGAAAGCAAAGCTAAAATTAAGAGTGGGATTTAGATAGATGGAGAATAATGGGAAAACACTTCAGATGAAAGGAAATTAGTCACAAATAGGTGCCAGTCACAAACACAGATGCAAGGAAAGGCCTTATTCCCTTAGTCCAGTGCTCAATTTATCAAAATTCCTATCCAATTTTCTTTAATGAGGAAATCAGTTTACTGACCTGAATATGAGCTTTACTAAGTTATTTCCTCCAAGAATATTAACTGAAAGAGAGATTCCACCAACCCAGAGATATTTATCCTAGTGACTGATCAATCCATTTACCAAAAGAATATTCACAACTGCATGACTAACTGCAAAAATCCAGTCTATCATAAACATAAGTAATCTTCAGAATTATTTAGCTTAAACTGTAAACCAAAAAGCCAAAGGAAGATAAGAGAAAGGATGGCATATTAGTACCCTAAGAGATAAGACATTCAAATGGGCCTGTCCATAATTACTCAAGAAGGTCCTGAGTGCTGATAATGTAAGTCCCTTAATTAATTCATGTCTACCCTCTCTCTCTCTCCTATATCCAAATGCTCAAAAATATACTTATCTAAAAATCAGTTCAAAAGGGATTAAAGACCTTAATGTAATACCTGAAACTTTGAAATTCCTAGAGGAAAACATAGGGAAAAAACTTCAAGATATAGGTATAGGCGAGGACTTTCTGAAAAGGAGCCCCATAACTCAAAAAACAATAGCAAGAATTGACAAATGGAAATGCAGGAAATTAAAAAACTTTTTCACAGCAAAGGAGACAATTAGCAGAGTGAAGAGTCAGCCTATAGAACAGGAGAAAATCTTTTCCAGCTATACATCAGAAAGGGGATTAATATCTACAATATATAAAAGCTCAAAAAACTAAACACCAAAAAAGCAAATTGTACAATCAAAAAGGGCAAATGAACTGAACAGAGAATTCTCAAAAGAAGAAATACAAATGGCCAACAATCATATGAAAAAAGTTCAACATCCTTAACCATCAGGGAAATGCAAATCAAAACTACATTAAGATCACATCTCACGCCAGTCAGAATGGTTACCATCAATAAAACAAACAACAAATGCTGGTAAGGATGTGGGGAGAAAGGAACCCTAGTACACTGCTGGTGGGAATGTAGGTTGGTGTAGCCACTATGAAGATCAGTATGGAGGTTCCTCAAAAAACCCAAAAAATAGAACTATCATATGACCCAGTTATACCACTCCTGGGTATATATCCTAAGGATTATAGGGATGCTATTCACAATAGTCAAGATATTGAATCAACCTAGTTGTCCATCAGCAGATGAAAAGATAAAGAAAATGTGATATAGATACACCATGGAGTTGTATTCAGCCATAAAAAAGGATGAAATTATGGCATTTGCAGGAAAATGGATGGAACTAAAGATCATCATTTTAAATGAAATAAGCCAGACCCAGAAGGACAAAAATCATGTTTTCTCTCATATGTGGATGCTATATTTCAATATACATTAGATATTAAAATATATGTGATGAAAGTCAAAAGTGATGTATGTCAGGGAATAAAGGGGAATAAAGGTGCAGGAGGAACAAAAAAGGGTAATGGGAGGAAAGAAAGAGAAATATAGGTTTTGCTGTCAAAGGCAAATATTGTTGTTGTTGTTGTTAGGTGCCATCGAGTCTGTATCTGACTCATAGCAACCCTATGTACAACAGGCAAAATACTGTTGGTGCTTCTCTGCTATTCATAAGGTTTTCAATGGCTGACTTTTTTGGGAGTGGTTTGCCAGATCCTTCTCCCAAGGCAAATATATGTGTGTGTAAATATACACACAAACAAGACATGCAAACAAGAGGGATGCCATTGCCCAGGAAGAAAGAGACCAGTGTGGAGGAAGGAATCACGAGAGGATAATGGGAAAGATGAACATGAGCAATGTACAATGGTATGCATGTATGGAAATGGCATAATGAAATCCACTAAGTTGTACACTAACTAAAAAATTACTAATAAAAACAAACAAATCACAGAAAGAAAAATAGACTTGTCTTTTCTATACTTCAGAGAAAAGTATAATATATAAACTCTTGGTGGTGGTGGTGGTAGTGTCAGGTGCTGTCAAGTTGGGTCTGACTCATAGTGACCCTATGCACAACAGAACAAAACATTCCCTGCCACTGTGGCATGCATGCAATCATTTTTATGTTTAGGCCCATTGTTGCAGCCACTATATCAATCCCTCCAGTTGAGGGTCTTCTTCAACTAGGAATAATGCAAGCCCTAGGATACACATATACAAGAGTAGTCTTTACATATATTATGTGCATATTTCTCTATATGTAAGTGTAACTATAAATTATGAAATCCCAAGAATTTTATTTCAAATTGTTGCACAATATACCTTTCCAAGAAACAATCCCAAAACAATCAGCCATTGAAAACATTATGAGGGTCACTATGAGTCAGACTCAATTTAATGGCACCTAACAACAATAATGCTTGATTAAAAAAAAAAAAAAAGTGCCGGGCACGGTGGCGCACGCCTGTAATCCCAGTGGCTCAGGAGGCGGAGGCAGGAGGATCACAAGTTCAAGACCAGAGGCAATCTGCATAACTTAGTGAGACCCTGTCTCAAAAAGTAAAAAAAAATGGACTGAGGGTGCAGCTCAGTGGTCCAGCACTTGCAGAGCATGCAGGCGCGAGGCCCTGGGTTCAACCCGCAGTACCACAAAAAAAAAAAAAAAAAAAAAAAAAA